>PVJS01045995.1:0-16002 GCA_004027185.1 Glis glis | reverse complement strand
TTATATGCAGAGCGATCTTTTTTTTTTTTTTTTGCAGTACTGGGGATTAAACCTAGGGACATTCTATCTCTGAGCTACAACCCTGGCCCTACTTTTTTTTTTAATTTTTTTATTTTGAAACAGGGTCTCCCTAAGTTGCAGAGGGCCTCACTAAATAGCTGAGGCTGGCCACAAAGCTGTGATCCTCCTGTCTCAGCCTCCCAAGTACTGGGATTACAGGCATATACCACCGTGCTCAACTCCCTTGTTGTTTTTGTTTTTGCAGCTCTGGGGATTGAACCCATGGCCTTGTGCATGCTAACAAAATTCCCTGCCACTGAGCTATACCCCTTGCCCTCAAGGAAATCTTGATATGCATTCCAGACACCTAAGTCTTGGGCCACTAGGAGGTAAGGACCCAGAGAACTCACAAACTCACACAACAGCTGGCCCAAAGCTATGCCTCCTGTGAAATTCTACGCAACCACAATACCAGCTTACTATTTCCCGATCAGGCATGGACCCAAATTTATTCCTCAAGTCTCCCAAAATAAATTCCTAGTCTAATTCAACCCTGCTGATCCCTTAAGGGCCAGCTCAAACCCTGTCATCCCTCTTCCAGGAAGACATTTCCAATTACCTCGTCTAGCCACAGCCTACGGTTTTAAATAGTCCTACTTCCTATCTCTCAGCCAGAATCAAACTCCCTGCGCCCCCAACCTTGCTCTGGCCTACGTTGAAGGTTTTTTTGCCTTTTCGTTTTTCCTAACTTGTTTCTGATCTCTGGGGCTCCCACATTTCTCGGGTCACACCTCTTGTGTCTAGCTTCACGTTGGTCCCTTGTATCTGATGCTGGGGCGGCATCTCTGGAAACGGCCAGCACTTCCTTCTTTGACTCTCATATTGGTACTTGACTTTTTTTTTTTTTGGCGGTACCAGGGATTGAACCCAGAGGCATTCTACCTCCAAGCTACACCCCCAGCCCTATTTTTTATTCTTTATTTTGAAACAGGGTCTCACTAAGTTGTGGAGGCCTCACTAAGTAGCTGAGGCTGGCTGCAAACCCGGATCCTCTGGTCTCAGTCTCCCAAGTACTGGGATTTCAAGCGTGTGCCACCATGCCCATATTGTTTTTCTTTCTTTCTTTCTTTCTTTTTGTGGCACTGGGGATTAAACCCAGAGGCATTCTCTCTTCAAGCTACACCCTCAGCCCGATTTTATATCTTATTTGGAAACAGGGTCTCGCTAGGTTGATGCGAGTCTCACTACTTGCTGAGGTTGTCTTCAAACCTGCAATCCTCCGGTCTCCGCCTCCCAAGTACTGGGATTACAAGCGTGTGCCACCATGCCCGGCTTGGTACTGGCCTTTTGAACGCTGCCTGCTGATGGAAGGTCTTGGTATTTTCTCTGACTTGTTTCTCTTCCTGGAACCAGCCCCCATGGTGACTTCTATGGCCATCTAGTTTCTGGTCCTACCCAAAGGAAATTGGATGACCCTAGCAAGTAATGTCATTTCTTTATGACTAAATACCTTAACCCAGTAAGGCATGTGACAATTCTGCAGAGGTGGGACCATAAATCGTAGAACAGGCAAGGCCAGTCCTCACGGGTGTCAGAGTCGGATGCCCCTGAATTCTAATTCCAGCCAGTGAAGGACTTCATTTAGTTGTATATAAACTTGGGCAAGTAAGGAGCCTTTTTGAACCTCAGTGTTCTCATCAGTTAAATGGAGCTAATAATAATAGTACATGAGACTAATGCGAGGATTAATGAGCAGTAGGGTAGAACTTTGAAATACTAATTAAATCCTTTTGACTGGTATGAACTTTTTTTTTTTTTTGGCAGTACTGGAGATTGAATCCAGGGCCATTCTACCTCCCAGCTACACCCCCAGCCCTATTTTTTATTCTTTATTTTGACACATAGTCTTTTGACACAGAGTTGCAGAGGGCCTCACTAAGTAGCTGAGGCTGGCTGCGAACCTGCGATCTTCCAGTCCCACCTTCTCAAGTATTGGGATTACAAGTGTGTGCCACCATGCCTGGCTTGGTATGAACTCTTATACTCGGTCCCAGGATGGTGTGTGTGTGTGTGTGTGTGTGTGTGTGTATGTGTGTGTGTGTGTGTGTGTACGCTCATGTTTAGTGAGGAAGTATCCTCTGAGAACCTTGGTGATATGTGTATCAGTGTTCCACCTGGCACACCAAAAACACACAATAAATGGAAGCTTAAAAAAGAAAAAGCCAGGTGTGGTGATGCACGCTTGTAATCCCTGTACTTGGGAGTCTGAGACAGGAGGATTGCAGGTTCGAGGACAGCCTCAGCAAGTAGTGAGACTCGCATCAACCTAGCGAGACCCGCATCAACCTAGTGAGACCCTGTTTCCAAATAAGATATAAAATCAGGCTGAGGGTGTAGCTCGAAGGTAGAATGCCTCTGGGTTCAATCCCCAGTGTCACACACACACAAAAAAAGAAAAACAATATGGGCATGGTGGCGCACACCTGTCGTCCTGGTACTTGGGAGGCTGAGACAGGAGGATCACAGGTTCGAGGTCAGCCTCAGCAACTTAGCAAGGCTCTCTGAAACTTAGTGAAATCCTGTTTCAAAATAAAGAATAAGCTGGGAGTGGTGGTGCACGCTTGTAATCCCAGTACTTGGCAGGCTGAGACAGGAGGATCGCAGGTTGGCGGCCAGCCTCAGCTACTCAGTGAGGCCCTCCACAACTTAGTGAGACCCTGTTTCCAAATAAAGAATAAAAAGTAGGGCTGGGGGTGAAGCTTGCAGGTAGAATGCCCCTGGGTTCAATCCCCAGTACCGCAAAAACAATAAATAAAGAATAAAATAGGGGCGGAGGTGTAGCTCAGAGGTAGAATGCCCCTGGGTTCAATCCCCAGTACTACACACACACAAAAAAAAAAAAAAATGAAAGAAAGAAAACAATAAAGAATTAAAAGTCAAAACAGATGGATTATCAATTCTTCTAGATCATAAAAAACAATCAGGGGCAGAGGGCAGCTGCTTATACTTACTTTATAGATTTTCCAGGGTGTCAGCCCACTGTGGAAATTCAGATTTCCAGAGAGGAAGATGCGTCACTGCATGTCTACAAAGACCTGTCTTCTGGCTGGCTCTGGGGACATACCAGTGATGTACATATTGTCTAGATGCTATTTATTTGATTCTGAATCCTAAGACATTTCATCTTTTTTTATTATTATTAGGGACTGAACCAAGGGCATTCTACCTCTGAGCTACACCCCCCAGTCCTTTTTATTTTTTATTTTGAAAGAGGGGCTTGCTAAGTTGCTGCAGTTCTCACTGAGTTGCTGAGGCTGGCCTTGATACTTAGTTTTTCTTTAATCTCTTTATCAAACTGTTCTGATTTTTTTTTTTGGTACTAAGGATTGAACGCAGGGGTATTCTACCTCCAAACTACACCCCTTTATTTTTATTTTGAAAGAGTACCACTAAGTTGCTGAGGGTCTTGCTAAATTGCTGAGGCTGGTCTTGAACCTGCGATCCTTCTGCCTCAGCCTCTCAAGTACTAGGATGACAGGCGTGCACCACCGTGCCTGGCTTATGCTGACTTTTCGAGGTACCAGCTCAAGCCCCAGTTCACTTGCAATGTCTTTCTTGATGCCCCAGCCAGAAGGCGCCTCCCCCTTCTGTGACTCATCAAGGATCTCTGTCTGCGATCTAGAGACGACTTCATTCTTCAGGTTTTGAGTCTCCCAGACAAGTAGGTAGTTTGGAGCTGGAGGGTAGGCACTGTGTCTTGTGGTTTCTGTTGCCTCCCGCCTGCCCCACTTCACACACTTCTCTAATTGCCTCCTTAGTCCGTGCGCTTGCGGGGGTGGCTGGGTCTTGGCTGCCTATAACACACACCTAGACTCATCTGGGCATGTAAAAGCAATGCGTACAAGAATCCGTTTGCATGTTGCTGCTTTGCATGAGAGGGACGGACGTTTATGAGGAAGTTCGGTGCATGCGGATGGAGAGGGTGGTGAGGTGTTTGCTGCCCTGCCTGGGCACAGAGACCGCAACAGGGCTACGGCCGTACCGCCCTGAATGCGCCCATCTCGTCTGATCTTGGCAGCTAAGCAGGGCCGGGCCCGGTTAGTACTGGGATGGGAGACCTCACCCCGGCTCCAGGGAGAGAGGAGCTGTTGCAAAAGCAGAAGGAGCCGATTCCTGAGGGTTTCTGGGGCTCGGGAACTACTGCTGTGGGGCCAGGTGATGGTGTGGCATAGCGCTAGGTCCTTCTCCCCGTTCCTGCACGAATGCCACGTGGTTCTTAGGCAGAAGGACCCGAGCTGCATGGCATTGTTTGCTGCCTTCTCGGGTGTTCAGCTTCGGGAGAGCTGGTACATGGCATCCTAACCCGGAGGTCAGTTTGCACCAAATGCCTTATTGTTTAAAATGGGCTCTGTTATTACTCACATAGGCTGAGGACCACAGATTGGAGACAATTGCCATTGGAAAACTAGTGCATGACTTACAGTTCCCAAGATGAAGGGCTATGCGGTGCCACCAGGGATACACGGGGGAGCACCAGCATCACTCAGCTAAGGAGGCAGGAGGCGAAAAGGGGAACTGGTGTGGTGGTGCACACCTGTAATCCCAGTACTTGAGAGGCTGAGACAGGAGGATCACAGGTTCCAGGACAGCCTGAGCAACTTAGTGAGGCCCTCCGCAACTTAGTGGGACCCTGTTTCAAAAATAAATAAATAAATAAATAAATAAATAAATAAAGGGCCGGGGGTATAGCTCAGAGTTAGAATATCCCTAGGTTTAATCCTCTGTACTGCAAAAGAAAAAAAAAAAAAGGATCGCCTTACATATAACCAGAGGATCAAAAGCTTAAGACACAGGGCAGGGTTTAAGATTAAGATTCCAGGCTAGCCTCAGCAAATCAGAGAGACAGAAGAAGAGGAGGAGGAGGAGGAGGAGGAGGAGGGAGAGAGAGAGGGAGAGGGGAAGGAAGGAAGGAAGGAAGGAAGGAAGGAAGGAAGGAAGGAAAGAAGGAAAGAAAGACAGAAAGAAAGAAAGAAAGGAAGGAAGGAAGGAAGGAAGGAAGGAAGGAAGGAGGGAGGGAGGGAGGGAGGGAGGACAGGAAGGAAGGAAGGAAGGAAGGAAGGAAGGAAGGAAGAAAGAAAAAAGAAAAGAGGAGGAGGAATGTGGGCAAGAGCCTTCGTGATTCCCATGGGAAGGAATGGGCGAGGCAGGTAAGCAAGCTTAGGACTGGCTGGTTTGAAAGCTGCAGTTGGTTCTGTGGTAGAGGGGCTTGTTATAATTGTCTGGAACCTAGGTCTGCAGGGACTGGGGCAGGGAAATGGGGCCTGAGAATGAGAACCTTTGAAAGTCCAGTGAAGGGGGCAGCTGGGTATGGGGCTCTGGGTTGGATGGTTCACATATGAAAGGTATGCTTGCACCAGGCGTGGTGGTACATGCCTGTAATCCCAGTATTTGGGAGGCTAAGACAGGAGGATCGCAGGTTTGAGGACAGCCTCAGCGAGTAGTGAGACTTTCATCAACCTAGCAAGACCCTGTTGCAAAATAAAAATAAAATAGGGCTGGGGGTGTAGCTCAGAGGTAGAATGCCCCTGGGCTCCATCCCCAGTACCCCCCCCCACACAAAAGGTTTGCTTGCAGGTGAGTCCTTTACTATCTCTAGAAACTGGCTAACCCTGGGAGGTGGGGATAGTCTCTCTAGGATCAGCAAGGCCCCAATGTCAAAGCCTCAGACACACATGGTTAGAACTAGCTCGGTGATCATGGTCACGGGTGGGGACTGGATTCGTTTGTGAGGGCTGCTATAGCAAAATGCCACAGATTGGGTGGCTTCGACGACTGGGAAAAATTTACTTTCTCTTGGCTGGATATCCAAGATCAAGGGGTCAGCAGAATCGATTCTTATCCTGAGACCTCTCTCCTCGACTTGTAGGTTGCTAGCCTCTCCCGAGTCCTACCTAACATATTTTTTCTTTGTGCACGCACATCCTCAGTATCTCTTTGTGTGGCCAATTTTTCTTTTCGTATAAAGATACCAATCAGATTGGATTAGGGCCCACTTTGACGGTCTATTTTAACGTATCCACCTCTTTCAAGGTCCTATCTCCAAATACAGTCTCATTCTGAGCCACTAGGACTTAAAACATGAACATACGACTTTTAGGGGCATGGCTCATGGACCCCCTGAGAAAAAGTGCATGGATTTGGTAGAGGGTAGGAGAGATAGGTAGGAGGTAGACTAGGAGCTAGTGAAATATGGGTAGTATGTAAATATGACCCAATTATATCCACAAACTTTGGGGGCCTTGGCAAATTGGAAGAACAGAGATATTTGCTTGTGTGAAAGATTTAGAAATCCATACTGAATCAGCATTCCATCAATACCCGAAACCATTACCCACAACCCCAGGAGGGTCAAATCCCCTTTTCAAAGCACGCCAGTCATGTTTACTCGCATGAACAGGTGACACCCACTCCAACAACGCAGTCTTGAGTTCTCTCTTTGACAATAAAATTTCATTCAAATTTCACCAGGAAGGAAGCGGGGCGTGGTAGCACAGTTTGTAATCCCAGTTTTGGGGAGGCTGAGACAGAAGGATCACAGGTTTGCGGCCAGCCTCAGCTACTTAGTGAGGCCCTCCTCTGTTTCAAAACAAAGAATAAAAGAATAGGGCTGGGGGTGTAGCTCGGAGATGGAATGCCCTGGGTTCAATCCCCAGTGCTGCAAAAAAAAAAAAAAAAAAAAATTGCAAGGGACATGGGTGTCTGAAGGAAAGAACACGAAGCCCAGGTTTTGAAGTTCAATGGAGCAACAAATTGGCCATTAGCTTTTTTCTCCTATGCCCTGCTCAGAAGGGTCTAGAGCCGAATACCCTGCTCCCCTCTCCAATACACACGCACAGACACAAGTCCATGCGCACGCCTCTTCCTTCCTCACACCCTCAGCAGCCCCTGTTGCAGCCAGCCAAATTTCTACCCTTGCTAATTACCACGCAGGATTCTGGAGAAGTCCTTGTGTGCACTGTATTCTCTGCTCAAAGAGGTGGTTGGAAGCAGCTGGCAGAAGCCAGGCTGCCTGCCTCTCTCCTCTTCTCCGAGGCCCCTCCTTCCCACAGGAAGCATGAAGGTTTTATGACTAACAGACGCTCCCTGCACATATACAAAATTATCAGTACCAATCTCAGTAACATGTACGGGGTATGGGGAGGGAGTGGGGAGGGAGTGGGGAGGGAGTGGGGTCTGCAGGGAAATGCAACAAGTGCTCTGTGCGTGTGGGTTCCTATCACTCTGAACTTCATTACGATATGTAATTATAATGCACCAAGGTTTAAAAGAAGAAAAGACGAAAGGAAGAAAGGAAGAAAGAAAGAAGGAAGGAAGGAAGGAAGGAAGGAAGGAAGGAAGGAAGGAAGAAAAAAGCCAGGCATGGTAGCACATGCTTGTAATCCCAGTACTTGGGAGGCTGAGACTGGAGGATCCGGGTTCGCGGCCAGCCTCAGCTACTTAGGCCCTCTGCAACTTAGTGAGACCCTGTTTCAAAATAAAGAATAAAAAATAGGGCTGGGGGTGTAGCCCAGAGGTAAAATGCCCCTGGGTTCCATCCCCAGTACTGGAAAGAAAGAGAGAAAAACAGACAGAGAGAGAGAGAGAAAGAAAGAAAGAAAGAAAGAAGAAGAAGAAGAAGAAGAAGAAGAAGAAGAAGAAGAAAAGGAAGGAAGGAAGGAAGGAAGGAAGGAAGGAAGGAAAGAAGGAAAGAAGGAAAGAAGGAAGGAAGGAAAGAGAAATAAATAAATAAATAAATAAATAAATACATGTTGGAAATGCAAAAATAAAAATACAAAATAATAAAGACGGGGAGCTAGGCGTGGTGGCGCACGCTTGTAGTCCCAGTACTTGGGAGGCTGAGACCGGAGGATCCGGGTTCGCGGCCAGCCTGAATTACTTAGTGAGGCCCTCCACAACTTAGTGAGACCCGGTTTCAAAATAAAGGATAAAAAATAGGGCCGGGGGTCTAGCTCTGAGGTAGAACAACCCTGGGTTCAATCCCCGGTACCGCACAAAAAAAAAAAAAATAAAAGATGGGGAGGGCTCAATAAACATGTCAATAAACATGGCATTTCCAGTGGCATTCAAACTAGACAGAGCTGCAGGACTGGTGGAAGCAGGTTTAGATAAAGCGCTCTGAAAGGCTTTGTATCAGAGTTCTCGGTTGCAGGCAAGAAAACAAACACCAAGAGGATTTCCCGGAATGGTGTTAGGAGGCAGGTCACAGAATCAGCCAGAGCTGGGGTGAGGGAGTGGGGGAAGCTTGGAAATGGGTAGTAAATGGGGAGGGGAGCTTCAGAAATGGTGCGAGGAGCAATCTGGGTAGAGTTCTCTTTATGCTACTGAATGCCGACCCACTGCTGGGCACAACCACAGAGCGAGAGCAGCGATGGGCACTGTGGACGCTGTGACGTAGACACCAGAGGTCCCTGTAATTTGGCTTTGTATTCTGCCAACTCAAAGTGCCAAGAGGGATCTTCTGGCTGGCTGGTGAAATCCAGTTCCCTTGCTTGAGTCCTTACTGCTGGGGCAAGGAAAAGGAAGATAGCTCCCCTTCCTCCTCCCCTTGGTCTTAAGAAGCTGGGAGAAACTGCATCCCATGATAATAGACATTTTGATGGATTTCTCCAAAATAAGAAAGAAGGTTGAAGCCGGGCGTGGTGGTGCACGCTTGTAATCCCAGTGCTTTGGGAGGCGGAGACTGGAGGATCCGGGTTCGCGGCCAGCCTCAGCTCTCTCTCTCTCTCTCTCTCTCTCTCCCCTTAGTGAGGCCCTCCGCAACTTCGTGAGACCCGGTTTCAAAATAAAGTATAAAAAATAGGGCCAGGGGTGTAGCGCAGAGGTAGAACGCCCCTGGGTTCAATCCCCAGTACTGCAAAAAAAAAAAAAGAAAAAAAGAAAGAAGGTTGAATGTTGGAAATGCAAAAATAAAAATACAAAATAATAAATATGAGGGAGGGCTCAATGAGTGCTGTGTGCATGTATGCCTCTATCACCCTGAACTTCATCAAGAAGAATGATTACAATTCACCAATAAAAAATAATAATAATAATAAAGAGTCAGCACGAGCCATGCGTGGTGGCACATGCCTGTAATTCCAGTACTTGGGAGGCTGAGACAGGAGGATAGCAGGTTCGAGGATAGGCTTAGCATCTTAACGAGACTCTCAGCAACTTAGCGAGACCCTATTTCAAAATAAAAAGGGCTGGGGTGTAGCTTGGAGGTAGAATGCCCCTGAGTTCAATCCCCAGTACCAAAAGAAATAAAAAAGATACAGTGAAGCTATATTATAGCCATGGAATTTGAAAGCTAGGTCAGGAAAAAGAATACCGAATCTAGAATTGTGTATGCGCAGTGGCCCCGGTTGGTGAAACAGAGATAACAAGATGTTCAGCACAAAACTGTGTTCTTCCTTTCAAAGAATAGAGTTGGCAAGGGGAAGTGGCTTCCGACTGAGAGGCGACATTATTTCCTGGTCCTCTTCACAGTGAAGTGCACTCGGCGACCGGGTTCTAAGGAATGGAGTGTCCAGAGAACGCAAGCCCGCGTCCCGGCTCCGCCTCTGAACATTCCCGGGTGTGCTCCTCCAGGCTAGATTCTTCTCGGGCTGTCTAGATTGGACAATGTCCAAGGAGACATAAGAAGCTCATGTCAGAGATGGCGACAATTTGGCCTTTGGGGACTGCAAGGAGGAAGGCCCCCTGCGAACCTGTTCACCGGCCCGGTGACCTTACCTGAGCGATCAGTGATTTTCGTTTGGGTGTGGGCATGGTTAGGTGCATCTGCTGCTTACACACTCGACTTGTTTTGAGTTTGTCTCATGTTTTGTTTTGAGCATAGCATAGTAGGATGAACACAGGCTTTATTTCATTAAAAACAATTTTTTTTTTTTTTGCGGTACCAGGGATTGAACCCAGGGGCATTCTATCTCCGGGGAATATCGACTTTAAGATGAGACAGACCTGGCTTCAAATCCATGCCCCACTGTTTATTGCCTACACATCCTTTCTTAGTATCTGTTCTGGAAAAAAGTCAGAGTATCTACCACAAAGGGTAGAGGTAGGGACCATATGAATTAATGAATGCAAAATAATTTGTACAATGCTTCGACACACAGTAGGTACTTTTTTGGGGGGTGGTACTAGGAATTGAACTCAGGGGTATTTACCTCCAAGCTACACCCCCAGCCCTCCTCTTATTTTTTTGTTTTGAAACAGGGTCTTGCTAGGTTGCTGAGTGTCTCGCTGCATTCTGAGGCTGTCCTCGAACCTGTGATCCTTCTGTCTCAGCCTCCCGAGTACTGGGCTCATAGGCATGCGCCACCATGCCCGGCACACAGTAGGTGCTTAATGAGTGATAAACTGCTGGCCTAACATGGTGTATATTGTGGGAAGAGGGGTATAAACTGGGAATTAGGAGCGTGGGGTACTCATTCCAGGATTGTAGCTCCCTTTGTAACCTTGGAGAAACCTCTTCACTTCTTAGAACCATGCTTTTTCTTGTGGAAACGCTCTGCGAAATTCCCCAGGGAACTCCCTGGTAGGACCTGAATTGAACGGAGCAAACTCTGATTCCCTTTTTCTTTCCAAACACAGAAGCGAGATGTCGGAAGATATAGCTGCTGGTTTGTTTGTTTGTTGTGGTACTGAAGATTGAGCCCAGGGGCGTTCTACCTCTGAGCTACACTCTCAGCCTTATTTTATTTTTATTTGGAAACAAGGTCTCACTAAGTTGCTGAGGGCCTCACTAAATTGTTGAGGCTGGCTGTGAACCTGTGATCCGCTTGTCTCAGCCTCCCACATACTGGAATTACAGGCATGCACTAACACGCTTGGTTAGTATTGCTACTCCTAAAAAAAATTAAATATGAGCATATTCCAAGATCTAAAATTCTTCCCTAAGCCAGGCGTGTTGGCACATGCTTGTAATCCCAGTACTTGGGAGGCGGAGACTGGAGGATCTGGGTTCATGGCCAGCCTCAGCTACTTAGTGAGGCCCTCCGCCACTTCGTGAGACCCGGTTTCAAAATAAAGTATAAAAATAGTACCAAGAGTGCCCCTGGGTTCAATCCCCAGTACCGCAAAAATATAAATAAATAAATAAAAATAAAAAATAAAAATAAAAATAAAAATGAATAAATAAATAAGTAAATAAATAAAAAATAAATAAAATTCTTTCCCACTCTAATGTTCTAAAATTTTGTGATGGTCTGAGCAATGATGGGTTCGTTTGCCACTTCGTCTTGGGAAAGGTTTCGTCTTTCCTTCCCACCTGACCAGTTTGCAAGAAGCCGAGGGTGACCTACAATTCCTAAGACTGTCCAGGCATAAAAGTCATGGTTCCACCCCATTCACAGTGGGGAGGAACCATGACCATGAATAACAGCTACAGATGCAGCCACAGGCGCGGTCCCCGGCACTGGGGCGTGAGGAAAGGGCAGGGGCGCACTGTTCTAGCTGGGAAACTTTTAACTTCATGACTCTGCAGCTCCTTTCTGACCAGTAAGCTAAGGACAAGAAAGCTGCTGGGCTCACAGGCTTGCAGAACTGTTGCTAAGGAGAACGGTTGGCTCCTGGTCAGGGTCTCGGCATTCCAGCCCAGCTTTCTACCATATTGGGCGGTCTGACAACACACAAATGTCACAGGAAGGGAGCTTGGCCAAAGGCTACATACTTTGCTGCTATCACAACCTTTCATGTACTCCGTCCACAAATATTTAATACGCTAAATGTGCTGAAGACTGCTTTAGATGGCAGTGGATGGAGGTAAAACCCCGGTATTCTACATTGCAGTCTGGAAGATAGATGCACATGAATAAGATAACCAGATGGGGTGGTGCGTGCCTGTCATCCCAGGACTTGGGAGGCCGAGACACATGTTTGAGGTCAGCGAGACTCTGTCTCAAAATAAAAAATAAAAAAGGACTGGGGGCGTAACTCAGAGGTAGAATGCCCCTGGGTTCAATCCCCAGTACCCAAATAATAATAATAATAATAATAATAATAATAGTAATAGTAATAATGATAAATTAGCAGACATGGTGAAGCACACCTGTCATTTTAGTATTTGAGAGGCTGAGACAGGAGGATCACATGTTTGAGGTCAGCAAGACCCTGTCTCAAAATAAAAAATAAAAAAGGGCTGGGGGTGTAGCTCAGAGGTAGAATGTCCCTGGGTTCAATCCCCAGTACCAAAATAATAATAATAATAATAATAATAATAATAATAATAATAAAATAATGATAGTAATAATAAATTAAGCCAGGCATGGTGGAGCACGCCTGTAATCTTAATATTTGGGAGGCTGAGACAAGAAGACCGCAGGTTCGAGGACAGCCTCAGCAAGTAATAAGACTTTCATCAACCTAGCGAGACCCTGTTTCAAAATAAAAATAAGAATAGGGCTGGGAGTGTAGCTCAGAGGTAGAATGTCCCTGAGCTCAATACCCAGGATCACACACACAAAAATTAATAAGCTAATAATTACATGTCAGGTGGTGACAGGGATTAAGAAAGGGGCCAAAAAGGGCGTCTTCCTTGAGAGACGCTCCTCTAGGCAGTCGCGATGAGAGATTGATATTCAAGTAGAGACGTGAAGGCATCAGGGAAGAGTGGCCCCAGCGCAGGCTGAGTAAGCGGAATGCCCTGAAGACGGGACAGAAGGTGACAGAGTGGCAGACTGCAGAGAGCCAGGGAGGAGTGAGGGCAGCAAGAAGCGAGACTTGGGAACTAGCAGGGGCTTACATCATTGAGGGTCAGGTCACCGAAGCCCTGGAAAGGAATTTGGAATTTATTCTGAGTAGGATGGGAAGCCATTGAAGGATTGTGAGCAGAGGATTATTTTAACTCTTGTGTGTGCGCGCGCATGCGCGCGTGTGCGCGCGTGTGTGAGTGCGTGTGTGTGTGTGTGTGTTACTGGGGATTGAACCCGGGGCATTCTACCTTTGAGCTACACCCCAGCCCTATTTTATTTTTTATTTTATTTATTTATTTATTTATTTATTTATTTATTGTGATAATGGGGATTGAACCCAGGGGCATTAAACCTCCAAGCTACACCCCAGCCCTATTTTTTTATTCTTTATTTTGAAACAGGGTCTCACTAAGTTGCAGACAGCCTCACTAAGTAGCTGAGGCTGGCCACAAGCCTGCGATCCTCCTGTCTCAGCCTCCCAAGTACTGGGATTAAAAGCGTGTGCCACCATACCTGACTTTTTTTATTTTGAAACAGGGTCTCATTAAGTTGCCCAGGGCCTCACTAAGTTACTGAGGCCAGCTTCAAACCTGTGATCTTTCTATCTCAGCCTCCCAAGTACTGGGATTACAGATGTACCATTATGCCCAACTTTAACTTTTTTTTGTGTGTGTGGTACTGGGGATGGAACCCAGGGGCATTCTACCTCCAAGCTACACCCTCAACCCTATTTTATTCTTTATTTTGAAACAGGGTCTCACTAAGTTGCAGAGGGCCTCACTAAGTAGCTGAGGCTAACCATGAACCTGCGATCCTCCGGTCTCAGCCTCCCAAGTACTGGGATTACAAGTGTGCGCCACCAAGCCTGGCTACCGACTTTAACTTTTAAAAGGATTGCCTGTCTTAACTATATAGGGTCAAAGATAGAGGCAGGGTGACCACTGAGGAGGTGAAGGAAATTATGTAGGCAAGAGATGGTGCTGGCTACACTACACTGTGGCAGTGGAGGTAGGAAGGGGTCAGGTCCTGGATGTGTGTTGAAGACAGAGCCAACCAGTTAAACTGCAAGGTCAGGGCCTGGCTGGCACTGTTGGTTTGAACTCCTTCCCTATCCTAACCCTTCCCTCCTCCCAGAACAGGGGCTGTGTCTGAACACAGGAGCAGAGTGAGAGGAGAGAAGCAAAGCAAAGAGATAGAAAACAGCCAAGTATCCACAGGAAAACAAAAAGAAGATGTAAATGCAGCAGAAAAATAAAAATAGAAGAGGCAAGACATGAACACCAACAAGAGAAGAACGGAAGACTGAGAAAGATAGAATTGCTACTCATCCTTCAAGCTTTCTCATCTCTTTTCTCCTCTTTTTGAACATAAAAGTTAAAGGAGAGGTTGATTTTTCTCCATTGGCCAAAGGTCTCAGGAAAAATACTGATAATTGTTGTTGTTGTTGTTGTTTTTTGCGGTACCGGGGATTGAACCCAGGGGTGTTCTACCTCCGCGCTACGCCCCTGGCCCTATTTTTTCATACTTTATTTTGAAACCGGGTCTCACGAAGTTGCGGAGGGCCTCACTAGGTAGAGAGAGAGAGAGAGACAGGGAGAGAGAGAGAGAGAGAGAGAGCGAGAGAGCTGAGGCTGGCCGCGAACCCGGATCCTCTGGTCTCCGCCTCCCAAAGTACTGGGATTACAAGCGTGCGCCACCACGCCCGGCTGATAATTGTTTTTGATGGACATATGCACACCACCTGGTTGAAGGAGGGGAGATAAATATTCTGTAAAGAAAAATGATAAGCAGTGCTGGATGGCGAGCTACATTCTCAGAGATCTAAATTCAAGTAATCATCACCTTTGACAAAGTCCAAGTCTCCCTGCACAGTAATGGGTGTCGGCCTAGAACATTCCCCCTCCCATCTTCCAGAAGAGAAAAAAAATCAGATTTCCAAAGGAGGAGAAATCAGTATGTCCCCTGGGTCCCCCTGGACAACCACAGAGCTGGTGTTCCTGACTGATGTGTCATGAAGTCACCATATCCTTGGGGGTAACCAGAAACCATTGTTTTTCACAAGGGGAAACAAAAACCCAACCGGAAGTCACAACTTCCAGCGGAGACGATCATCATATCCCCTTGCTAGTGTGGCTGAGAACATTCCCTGGCCGCTGCAGCGCTTTGATACTGTCAGCGAAGGAAATGTTGGTAATAAATTTTGATGAAAGATTACAGGAGTCATTTCCGCCTGGGAGAATTGCAATGTGTCCAAGTGTTTACCGTAATCTTAAAATGCAATAAGAACCTTCCTCTAATTTAATCTTCAGTCTTGAGCTGTCAACACAAATGCATTAAGTTGGTTAATGGCAAAAGGAAAAAAAATAAAGAAGTGGTTGTGCAGAGACCAAACATACTTTCACTTCCCCTAGAGCGTGGTTTAATCAACAGTTCCAAAGAGTCACGCAGCTGCCTGTTGGTACAAATTTTTGCCAGAAGGAGTTAAGCTGAAAATAGTTCTTTTCCTTCAGAATTTGCAACGTTCCACCTGGGACATTTTGTACAATTGACCCACTGCTCTACTGCGAGCGTGTGATCTATTTATGACATGCTTCAACAAATGAAAAAAAAATGGCAGGGAAAATCCAACATTATCAAGCTTCAGTTTCTCTCAAAAAGTTTTTTCTCTACTCTCTCTTTTGTTCCTTTTTTTTTTTTTTGAGGTACTGGGGATTGAACTCAGGGGCATTCTACCTCTGAGCTACACCCCCAGCCCTATTTTTTATTCTTTATTTTGAAACAGGGTCTCACTAAGTTGCGGAGGGCCTCACTAAGTAGCTGAGGCTGGCTGCAAACCTGCAATCCTCCTGTCTCAGCCTCCCAAGTACTGGGATTACAAGCGTGCGCCACCACGCCCGGCTCTGTTCCTTATTGTCTTAGTACCCTTCTCCTTTCCTGTCCCTCAAAACCCCAGAGTAACAGGTAGCAAAGGCACTTTGAGGTTGAACCATGAAAGATAACCATTTTAACACATATGGCGCCAGACCTGATCTTACCTTCCACTAAAACCAAGTCTTAACAACAGCTCTTCTCTGGAATCTTAAGTTTTCTTGCCTTCATTTTCCCATGAAGATAGGATGTTAATGGCCCATGGTCTACTAGAACAAGCTTTTTCCTAGACTGAGGAGTAGACTGTGTGTATGTGTAAGTGTGTGTGTGTGTGTGTGTGTGTGTGTTTCTGGGAATTGAACCCAGGGGCTTTCTACCTCTGAGCTACACCCCCATTCCT
>PVJS01045994.1:0-15997 GCA_004027185.1 Glis glis | reverse complement strand
CCAGTCTGTTTGCTGTTTCTTGGCTGATCAGACATTCATCCTTTAACTCCCTGATTGTCTTCCTCAATGATTTTTGGAAATGTTTTTCTCGGTCTAACACATTCCGTAGGCTTTCCTTGGTATCCTCTAGCTCGCTGATCACATGATCTAATTTATGCTTAAGTTTCTTTGGACTGTCCATTACACTGTAGCTATGTTCAAAAATGAACTGGGATTGGAATTCTTCAACACACGAGGAAGCACCAACAAGCTGGTGGTTGTGGTTTGTGACTGGAAGGGTTCTGAGGGTGAAGTTTTTTCTACAATGAAGAGTTTCTCTTTCCTCCTGTAAGTGATATGGAGAATCAAAGATAGAAGGGATGACTCCAGGCTTCAGTTTAATATTTGGAGCACTTCTGTCAAAATCTGTCTTCTTAAAGTGCCTTGAACACAACACATCTCCTTTTTTAGGCTCCCAGATGCCTGCAGCATTCACATCAAGTCTTTTCATTGCTAATACCCATTTCCTTTTGACGTTTTCATCTGTGGGGAATACATGAAATGTCAGTCCTTTCAACTTGGAATTTGGCAAACAGCGAGAAGCACATCCAATGGCGGAGCAACATTTCACCATGATTTTAGCAACTCATAACAGAACGTTAGCAGCGAAGACGGCGACTAACGTCGAGGACGGAGATCGCGCCTCCCTCCGCTTCCGCCCCATCGCCCCGGGAACCCGGGCGGCAGTATTAACTGTGAGCCTTCAACCTCAAGCTTGTGTCCCTGTGTGATCAATCCCGACACCCTCCGCAGAAACTCGGTCCAGGCTGCGCGGGCAGGGCAGGAGGGCTGAGAGGACGATGGGCCACCCGGCGCCCAGGAGGGCTGAGAGGGCGATGGACCACCTGGCGCCCAGGAGGGCTGAGAGGGCGATGGACCACCTGGCGCTGGGTTTTTCCCTTTGTGAACGGGAGTACAGGGAAGGCCCAAGTCCGGCAGGGGCTCTATCTGATCTCCACAGCCGAGTCTCCACACGAAGGGGATTTAAGGTCTGCGAGAGGGATCCATCATAGCCATGAAAGCCGTGGCCGGGGGTTCCCCTTCTCCCGGAGGCCTCGGGGTGCGGACGATCAACGGTCACGAGAGACTTGTACGCCTACCGGGCGGGGCGAGTTGTAATGGTTCCCCGAGATTAAAAGCCCGAGGGTGTCTCCACGGGGTCCACCGCCACCGTGAAGGTCTGGATGTGGTTCCCCGAGATTAAAAGCCCGATGGTGTCTCCACGGGGGTCCACCGCCACCGTGAAGGTCTGGATGTGGTTTCCGGAGATTAAAAGCCCGATGGTGTCTCCACGGGGGTCCACCGCCACCGTGAAGGGCTGGGTGGGGTGTATCCCCCCTGAAGCGGCCGAAGCACGGGGCTGCGGGACGATCAACGGTCAGGTCCCAGCCAGTGGCCCCACGGGTGTAGGAGACGGGGGTGGGGAGACTCACCAATCCATGGCCGGTGGTGGACGTAAAGAAGGCGATGGAGAAGATGGGCGAAGGGACCAGGGACCGCCGAGGCGGGAACATGATCCGAGTCAAGGCACCAAATGAAGAGCAAAGAATACACCCATGAGATACCGTTTGGCCAAGAGATTTATTGGGTGGCTGCAGGGCAGGAACCGGGATAGGAATCGCGTGCCTGGGGTCGGGGCACAGCTGCTTTATAGTGGACTCGAGCGGCCTGCCGTTCGGGGATTGGCTGGGAGGGCGAGATGTTAGCTCCCATTGGTGCCCTAAGCAGACCCCGTTGTCGATTGGCGCAGCCCAGCCCGCCAAGGCGTTTGAATCTCCCGCCAGCGGGCTCGGGAAAGTGAAAATTGAGCCCGCCCTTCTCCGGGAAACCGAAACTTAGGCAGGGGGCGGCCCTGAACCGACATTCCAATACCCAGTACTTGGGAGGCTGAGACAGGAGGATCACAGGTTTGCGGCCAGTCTCAGCTACTTAGTGAGGCCCTCCACAACTTAGTGAGAACCTGTTTCAAAATAAAGAATAAAAAATAGGGCCGAGGGTGTGGCTCAGAGATAGGATGCCCCTGGGTTTCCTCCCCAGTAACACACACACACACACACACACACACACACACACAGTGAGACACTGGGCTGGGGGCTATAGCTCAGTGGTAGAGCACTTGCCAAGCATGTGTGAGGCCCTGAGTTTAATCCCCAGTGCTGCAAGAAAAAAGAAGAAAAGTAAGATTTATCTATAGAATAAAACAATTAGAAGTAATTTCTTTTAAAGTCTCTTACTTACAAAGAGAAATTCTAGCACAGATGAAGAAAGGGCAGCACTGAATGAGTGATTTTTGCTCCAATACTAGTTTTAAAAGTGGAAGGGAGTCAAATGTGGTGGCATACCCCTATAAACTCAGTACTTGGGAGGCTAAAACAGAAGGATTGAAGGTTCAAAGCCAGCCTCAACAACTTAGCAAGACCCTCAGCAATTTAGCAAGCTCCTGTTTCAAAATAAAAGAAGGGGGGAGGCTGGGGCTGTAGCTAGGAGATAGAATGTCCCTGGGTTCAAGTCCCGGTAAAAGAAAAGAAAGGGCTCCATATTTGCAAAACAAATGGTTTGCTACCAAAAATCAGTGATGACATGTGGCTGTGTTTTAGGAAAATACAGGTCATTCTACTCCTCATTGTGAGATCCATTTATATAGTGGAGTAAACAAAACTAGCCGTGGAATCCAAAGAATGATTTTTTTTTTCAGTACTGGGGATTGAACCCAGGGGCATTCTACCTCCGAGCTACACCCCCAGCCCTATTTTTTATTCTTTATTTTGAAACAGGGTCTCATAAAGTTGCGGAGGGCCTCACTAAGTAGCTGAGGCTGGCCATGAACCTGTGATCCTCCTGTTTCAGCCTCCCAAGTACTGGGATTACAAGCGTGCGCCACCGTGCCTGGCCAAAGAATGAGTTTTAAGCCCAGCTCTGCCTCTAGTCAGCTGGGAGACTCCAGCCTAGTTTCTCAATCTTTCTAAGCCTTATCTCTCCCCTCTGTAAAATGAAGATAATAGTAACTGCCCCAAGTGTGTTTAAGAAGAGCACATAAAAGAATGCACATGAAAGCCTCGAAGCCATCCTAATGATAAGCTACTTTTGTTTCTGAACTCATAGGGAGCTGAGCTATGCCACCAAACAAGGGGACTAAATGAAAAGTCCGTAAAACAAAAGAAGCCTGCACAGAAGCCTACCCATTCTGACTGACACAGCTGCCCTTTATTGAGCATACCTGTGCCATGGGCTCTGCATTCAGGGTTCATATTTCACTGGGCATAGCAGACATCTATGGAATATGCCGTTTGTAGAGAAGTCTGACAAGTGTGATTATACTTACTTAGAGTCAAACTTTTCAAATGTATTTGATAGTCAACACATACTAATTGAGTGCCTAGTACACGCCAGCCCTATGCCAATGAACAAGACCAAAATGGTTCCCACTCCCAAGATGATATTTATGGTTGAATGGGACAGAAAATAAACATACACCTATATATATACCACTATGATAAGGCATGTGGTGCCTGCCTAAATTAAATTGGGGTGGAGGGTGAGCATGGACGATCATTCTGATCTAGAGGCATCTAAACTGAGATCAGAAGGTCAGGACGTGGGGAACTAGACAGAAGAGCATGCATAAGAACTTTGAGGCAGAATAGAGCTTGGATTATGGGGGGGCAAATCCCATGTAACTGGAGTTTAAGGAGAGAGAGGGAAGAGAAGATGAGTTCCAAGGTACATGGGGGCAGATCACATAGGGCCTGGTAGCTATAGTAAGGAGTTTTAATTAATTAATTAATTAAATTACTTATTTATTTTGTCTGTGTGGTACAGGGGAGCCCAGAGGCATTCTACCTCTGAGCTATACTCCCAGCCCTATTTTATTTTGAAACAGGGTCTGGCTAGATTGGTGAAGCTGGCCTTGAATCTGTGATCCTCCTGCTTCAGCCCTGGGAGGTACTGGGATTACAGGTGTGCACCACTTGCCTCCTAGCCATTTTATAAATTTTTGTTTTAAAACAGGGTCTTGTAGGTTTCTGAGAGTCTTGCTACATTGCTGAGGCTGGTCTTGAACTTGCAATCCTCCTGTCTCAGCCTCCCAGGTACTGGGATTACAGGCATGTCCCACCATGCCTGGCTTGGATTTTATGTTTGTTCGTTCGTTCGTTCATTCATTCATTCATTCATTCATTCATTTTGTGGTACTGGGGATTGAACCAGGGGCATTCTGTCTCTGAGCCTTGTTTTATTTTGAAACAGGGTCTCACTAAGTTACCGAGGCTGGTGGCAGCCCTGCGATCCTCCTGTGTCACCAAGTGTTGAGATTACAGTTGGGCACCACCATGCCCAGCTTGGAATTTTAACTTATGATAATGAACCTTAAGCAGAGAAGTGACATTATCTCAGTTAAATTTTTAGTAGAAATGGAATTGTGAGCAAGAATGGAAGAGAATAATTAGAAGGCTATTGTAAAGCCGGGCATGGTGGTGCATGCTTATAATCCCAGTACTTTGGGAGACCAGAGGATCTGGGTTCGTGGCCAGCCTCAGCTCTCGCTCTCTCTCTCCCTGTCTCTCTCTCTCTCTCTCCTTAGTGAGGCCCTCTGCAACTTCGTGAAACCCGGTTTCAAAATAAAGTATAAAAAATAGGGCCGGGGGTGTAGCACGGAGGTAGAACGCCCCTGGGTTCAATCCCTGGTACTGCAAAAAAAAAAAAAAAAAAAAAAAAAGAAGGCTATTGTAGTGGTTCTGGTGACTTGGAATGTGATGGTGATGGAGGCAGGAAAAAAAAAGAGAGAATGGGGCTGGGGATGTAGCTCAGTGGGAGAACAAGCCCCTGGGTTTGATCCCAGCACCACAAAACAAAAATAAATAAATCTCACCATAATTTCAAGATACATTTTGGTGATAAAATCAATAGGACTTGCTAATAGATTGCATGTGGAGACAGAGAAAATTAGCAGTGATAAATCTCAGGTTTCTGGCTAAATAAGGTGAGTAGAAGGATTATTCAATAAGAATGAAAAGCCAGGCATGGGGGCACACGCCTGTAATCCCAGTACTCGGGAGGCTGAGACAGGAGGATTGTAGGTTCGAAGCCAGCCTCTTAGCGAGGCTCTCAGCAACTTAGCAAGACCCTGTTTCTAAATAAAAAATTAAAAAATAGTGCTGGGAGCTGGGCGTGGTGGCGCATGCTTGTAATCCCAGTACTTTGGGAGGCAGAGACCAGAGGATCCGGGTTCGCGGCCAGCCTCAGCTGTCTCGCTCTCTCTCTCCTTCCTCCGCAACTTCGTGAGACCTGGTTTCAAAATAAAGTATAAAAAATAGGGCCGGGGGCGTAGCACGGAGGTAGAACGCCCCTGCATTCAATCCCCGGTACCGCAAAAAAAAAAAAAAATAGTGCTGGTGGTGTAGCTCGGAGGTAGAATGCCCCTCGGTTCAATCCAGTAACACACACACACACACACACACACACACACACACACACACACACACAATGTTAAAAATGTTAAATTTCTCCCTGAGGCATATAAAAGGAGGTGGAGGTAGAAATTTGATTGTAGGATTTGGAAGCTCAGCAATGGGCACAGGCTAGAGGTCGCAGTGGTTCTGAGCCCATGGGAAGCAGGAAATCACCTCAGAGAGAAGGCTGGGCAGTGAGAAGAGGAACTGCAACCCAGCAAGACAGAGGAAGCAGAGGAATGGCAGCGGGTGGAGGGAACCAGGAGGGGCCGGCTCCACCCAAGCAGGAGAAGGTTCAAGGAGAGAAAGTCAGAGTCAAATGCTGCCTGGTGGCTTGGGATGTGGCTCAGTGGTACAGCACTTGCCAGGCATGCATGAAGCCTGGGTTCCATCCCCAGCACTGCAAAAAAAAAAAAAAAAAAAAATCAAAATGAACAAGCAAACAAAAACATTCCTTAGAGATCAACTAAGAGGGATATGAGCCAGGTGTGGTGGCACAAGCCTCTAATCCCAGCGACTCAGGAGGCTAAGGCAGGAGGATAGCAAGTTCAAGGCCAGCCTGGGGCAACTTATCAAGACCCTGCCTAAAAATATAATTAAAAGGGTTGGGGATGTAGGTCAGTGGTAGTGCCCCTGGGTTCAATCCTCAGTACTGGGGGTAGCAGGGGGCGGGGGGAAGGTATATGAAAGTGTCCACTGAATTTGACAATGAGGAGCTGTGGGTCCAGAGTGAGAGCAGTTTTGCAGAATTGGTGGGCTGGAGGCAGAACTGAGTGTGTTACAAAGGGAATGACAAGAAATAAAGAAGTTGTTCCTAAAAAATGCAAAGAAGCCAGGAGTTGTGGTGCACGCCTGTAATCCCAGTACTTGGGAGGCTAAGACAGGAGAGGATCGCAGGTTCCAGGCCGGTCTCAACAACTTTAGCGAGACCCTGTTTAAAGAAAAAAAAAAGAAAGAAAAAGAAAAAAGGGCTGGGGCTATGGCTCAGAGGTAGAACGCCCCTGGGTTCAATCTCCAGTACAAAAAAAAAAAAAAAAAAAAAGCCAGGCATGGTGGTGCACGCTTGTAATCCCAGTACTTGGGAGGATGAGACCGAAGGATCCAGGTCTGTGGCCAGCCTCAGCTGTTTAGTGAGGCCCTCTGCAACTTAGTGAAACCCTATCTTGAAATAAAGAATAAAAAAAAAATAGGGCTGGGGGTATAGCTCAGAGGTAGAATGCCCCTGGGTTCAAGCCCCAGTACCACAAAAAATTAATTAATTAAATTAAATAATAAAAAGGACTGGGGGTAGAGCTCAGAGGTAGAATGTCCCTGGGATCAACCCCCAGTACCAAAACAAACAAACAAACAGATGTGCTATAGGATTCTCCAGAAAAAAAAATGGAACTAATAAAATATATATACAGTGTTAAATAAAAGTTACAGGAGGCCATTATTTGGGACTTAGCTCCTTCAGGGGCCCTAACACAAAGATAAAAATCACAGGGAATCACACTCCTGTAATCCCAGTAGTTGGGAGGCTGAGACAGGAGGATCACAGGTTTGAGGACAGCCTCAGCAAGTAGCAAGACTCTCAGAAGCCTAGCAAGACCCTGTTTCAAAAATAAAAAGGGTTAAGGGTATAGAATGCCCCTGGGTTCAATCCTCAGTACCACCACACACACACACACACACACACACACACACAAAAAAAAAAAAAAAAACCCACAGGGAGTCACTTATGCTAAAGGTCCACCTCACCATGCTGGAAGTAAACTGTTTATCTGACCTTCTGAGAAATCAGGATTGTAGAAAGAACAACCAAATTTCCCAAGCAGGCCAGTTTAGGTTGTCACGATAGTGACATTCCACTGCCTTGGTGCTTACACAAGAATGTAACATCAAGTAACCTGATGTTAAACAATCAGTATTTCCTATTGTTATGTCGCCCTGTCCTGTCCTACTCTACAAAGAAAGCAACTTGGAAAACACCAATCTACTTTTTGTTCTGCTTTCTTCAGCCTTTCTGTCTATAAACCCAGCGTTTTCTGCTCAGCCCATCAGATTACTCATTCTGTTTTATGGAATGAAGTGTTGCCAGTTTTATAATTGGATAAAGCCAATTAAGATCATTAAATCACTGACTGGGGGTGTAGCTCAATGGTAGACTGCTTACCTAGCATGCTTGAGGCCCTGGGTTTGATCCTCCAAACTATACACACATATGAAATTATCATTTCATAGCCAGGTGCAGTGGCATATGCCTGTAATCCCAGTACTTGGAAAGCTGAGACAGGAGGATCGCAGGTTCAAGGCCAGCATCAGCAATTTAGCGAGACCCTGTTTCAAAATAAAAAGGGCTGGGGTTGTAGCTCAGTGGTAAAACACCCCTGGGTTCAATCCCCAGTATAACACACACACACACACATACACATACACACACACACTTATATATAAAATATATAAAAGAGGATTTTATATATAAAAAATTTTATAAAAATATATAAAAAATTTTATATATAAAAAAGAGATATATAAAAGAGGATTTATTGTGAGAATTGGCTCTCACACAATTATGGAGGCTGAGAAATCCTATGACCTGCCTACTGAAAGCTGGGGAACCAAGGAAACTGGTGTGATTCAGTCTGAGTCCAAAGGACCCCTTGTGTAAGTCCCAGAGTCTTGAAGGCCCAAGAACTGGGGTTCTGATGTCCAGGGGAAGAAGATGGGTGTCCTACCTCCAGAAGAGAGCAAATTCCCCTTTCCTCTGCCATTTTGTTCTACCCAGGCTCTCAATGAATTAGATGGTGTATGCCTACACTGGGTAAACGTGGATCTTCCTTTCTCAGTTCACTGACTCTGGTGCCAGTCTCTTTCAGAAACACCCTCACAGACATACCCAGAAAGAGTGCTTTACCTACTATCTGGGTTTGCCTTAACCCAGTCAAGTTGATACCTAAGAAACCATCACAGCCACATAGAAAAAGGGTCTGTAGCCAGGCGTGGTGGCGCACGCTTGTAATCCCAGTACTTTGGGAGGCGGAGACTGGAGGATCCGGGTTCGCCGCCAGCCTCAGCTCTCTCTCTCTCTACTTAGTGAGGCCCTCTGCAACTTCATGAGACCTGGTTTCAAAATAAAGTATAAAAAAAATAGGGCCGGGGGTGTAGCGCAGAGGTAGAACACCCCTGGGTTCAATCCCCGGTACCGCAAAAAAAAAAAAGGGGTCTGTATCCAAAGACTTGAAACATTGTATTTGATTGTAATTATTTACTAAGTATATTCTAAAGAAAAAAAAACAGCTGGTGCATCTTAAATTTGGAGGGGATGGGAGGGGGAGGAAATCTATTCAGTGCAGTTTCCAATATTTTACAGGAAAAATGGCCCTTTTTGTTCAACATGTAAATAGCTCTTTGTTTTTGTTTTATTTTTGGTGCTAGGGATTGGTGCACATACTAAGCATGTGCTCTATCACTGAGCTACTCCCCTCAATGTCATTTTTAGATTACATTTTTAAAGACTCTGTGTTTGTGTGTGTGTGTGTGTGTGTGTGTGTGTGTGTGTTACTGGGAATTAAACCCAGAGGCATTCTACCTCAGCTACATTCCCAGCCCTATTTTATTTATTTTTTTATTTTGAAACAGGGTCTCAATAAATTGCGGGGGCCTAACAGGGTTGCTGAAGCTGGTCACAAACCTGCAATCCTCTGGCCTCAGCCTCCCAAGTACTGGGATTACAGGCATGCACCACCATGCCCGGCCATTCATTATTTATTTATTTATTTATTTATTTATTTATTTATTTATTGTCAGTACTTTGTCAGGGACTTTCTACCTCTGAGCTACACCCCCAGCCCTATTTTATTCTTTTATTTTGAAACAGGGTCTCAGTAAGATGTGGAGGGCCTTACTAAGTAGCTGAGGCTGGCCGCGAACCTGCGATCCTCCTGTCTCAGCCTCCCAAGTACTGGATTACAAGTGTGCACCACCATGCTGGGCTCTGGCCATCTTTAAAAACCATTATATGGGCCCAGCATGGTGGCTCAGGCCTATAATCCCAGTACTTGGGAGGCTGAGACAAGAGGATAGCTGGTTTGTGGCCAGCCTCAGCAACTTAGTGAGGCGTTCCACAATTTAGTGAGACCTTGTTTCAAAATAAAAAATAAGAGCTGGGCGTGGTGGCACATGCTTGTAATCCCCTGGGTTCAATCTCCAGTACCAAAGGGAGAGCCGGGCATGGTGGGGCATGCCTAATGCCCCAATACTGTAATCCTAGTATTTGGGAGGCTGAGACAGGAGGATCACAGGTTTGAAGCCAGCCTCAGCAACTTAGTGAGGCTCTCAGCAACCTAGCAAGACCCTGTTTCCGAATAAGAAATAAAATAGGGCCAGGGGTGTGGCTTGGAGGTAGAATGCCTCTGGGTTAAATCTTCAGTACCACACACACAAAAAAGAGAGAGACATAACACATAGCTAAGTGCAGACTTTCCTTAATAAAAAAGAATAGTAATGTTAAGGAATCATAGGTGGAGAATTTGGTACAACATATACAGGTTTGTTTTGTTTGTTTTAAGACATTTTGCTGGCAGGTATAGTGGTGCAGGCCTGTAATCCCAGCAACAAAGGAGACTGAGGCATGACCTCTAAAATTGGCGATAACAGCAAACAAGTAAAAGCAATGGAGCTAGAAGGTTTATTCAGCTCTTTTTTTTTTTTACACTGGGGGTTGAACCCAGGGGCTTCTAATTCTGAGCTACACCCCCAGTCCCACTTTTTTTTTTTATTTTGAAACAAGGTCTCACGAAGTTGCTGAGGGTCTTGCTAAGTTGCTAATGCTGGCCTCAAACCTACGATTTTTCTGTCTCAGCTTCTGAACTACTGGGATTACAGGCATACACCACTGGGCCCTCCTCAATTCTTTTACTTTTTATTTTTATTTTGAGACAAGGTCTCCCTAAATTGACCAGGCTGGCCTCAAATTTGAGATCGTCCTGCCTCAGCCTCCTGAGTAGATGGGATTATAGGCATGCCCTACCACACCCAACCCTTGGTTTCAATTAACAGGCATTCTAAGATTATAAATGTTGTGCTATTATTCTTCCATGCAGCCTGTCATCAGGAAAGTAACTCTGCTGCAAGCAATAATTATCCTACAGTGTGTTTCAAAATTCCCATTACTAGCCAGGCATGGTGGTGCATACCTGTAATCCTAGTACTTGGAGGCTGAGACAGGAGGATCACAGGTTTTAGGCCAGCCTCAGCAACTCAGTGAGACCCTCAGCAACTTAGCAAGATCCTGTTTCAAAATAATAATTTTATTTTTGTGTGTGTGTGTGTGGTACTGGGAATTGAACCCGGGGCATTCTACCTCTGAACTACACCCCCAGCCCTAATTTTTTATTTTTATTTTGAAACAGGGTCTCACTAGGTTGATGAGTTGGGGTTGTAATCCCAAGTACTGGGATTACAGGTATGTGCCACCACACCCAGCCAAAATAATAATTTAAAAAGGGGGGGGGGCTGGAGATATAGCTTGGAAGTAGATCACCCCTGGTATTCATCCCCAGTACCAAAAAAAAAAAAAACCATCTCATTACTGACTATGTTTATGTTATAGGAACCTTTAAAGCTAGAGTTGGAATATTATCATGCTTTAATCACATTAGTTGTTATTCTTAGTAGAATGAAGGGAGCAGACACTTCTCTTTTTTTCTTTTCTTTCCTTTTTTTTTTTTGGTACTGGGGATTGAATCTAGGGGCATTCTACTTCTGAGCTACATACCCAGACCTATTTTATTTTTTAGTTTGAAGCAGGGTTTCACTAAGTTGCTGAGAGCCTTGCTAAGTTGCTGAAGCTGTTCTCAAGCTTGTGATCCTCCTGTCTCAGCTTCCCCAGTACTGGTGGTGCATTAGCCAGGAAAGATGGAAGGGTAAGTGAAAAAAATAAAACTTTTGTTCTTCTGGGGCTTCTGCCACATGTTCTTACAGGCTCAGATCAGGCAGCTTGATCCCACATGACTTATAATTAGACTTAGTCTGCACTGTGCCTCTTAAAATAAGAACCAGCAAGCACAGTGGCTGGGGTACCCATGTGCGTAAGAGGGAAAACAGCAAACAGAGGAGAAAACCAAAAAGGCAGCGCTGCTTGCTGCCACCATAGCTGCAGCCTTGGCTGCCACAGCCACTACTGTAGTGGCTGGCATTAAGATTTGGTCTAGCTAAAAGCTCTGGAGTGATGCTGGAATTACATAATTCCACAGCACTGAGGGCACCAGACCACCCGTACATGAAGGGCAAGCTATTGCCCCGCTGGCGGATGCATTGATGCCACAGCAGCAAGGGGAATGGTCTGGATAAAGGTCGCAACCCATCCTAATTCCTTGTGCGCGGTGCTGAGAGCTGAGGCAAGCACACCCACACAGGAATTCAACCCAGAGGTCCACAGTCCCATGAGAAAAACAAGGAGTTTTCTCCATAGCCGGCATGCAGATGCAGCTGTTCGAGGGGGTCAGACTGCCTGCGAGTCACTATTGGGGACCCCAACTCTGGCCCCAGCTTCAGTCAAAAAGCCACTTGTAACAGCTAACTTTGCATAAGAATGGACAGCTGCAGCAGCAGGTTTCCTAAACTTAGAAAGCTTAGAGAGCTAGTCACAACAGAGCTGCTTGGATCACCCGGACTCTAAAAATTTGGGATAGTTACCATTGGTCAGTTTCTGGTCGGGGGGAGGGGTTTAAACCTCCACCCCACATGGTGTAGCTGGAAAGAGAACAAAGAAAAGCTTTTCAGCATCCCAAATTTAATATGCATGAGAAGGGAGGTGTCTACTTTAAAGCCACCCCTCTGGGCCCACCTACATGCTGACTCTGGGAGGGATGAACTATCCCTTCCTTGGTGTGACTAATATCATCTCACACCTAAGCCTCTGCTGCTGCTGGTCAAACTCACAAAGAACTTCTGCCCTGGATAGATAATGTTTAAATGTTTCTTGTAAAGGCCTGTAAGATAATTCTAATTTCTAATGTTGTTTGTTCTCTTACACTCTGAGAGCCAATTCTAGGATTCTAGAGCTCTGTATTCTAACCCCTCACTAGCAAGAAGAAAAAAAACAAGAGTCTTCTTATTGCAAGAACCTATATGAATTTACAGCAGAATACAGTGTTTTACTACAAGAACTACGGCCGATTCATTTTTTTCGAGTTCATGGATTTTTACAAATTCACCTTGGTTTGCATACATATATTTTCTGTTCTGGTTTATTTTTGTTTTGCCTAACTAGAGGCTTTCTGGATCTTTATCTTCTTGGTTTTTTCTCTCCTGCTGTATTTACTCAGCAGCTATTCAAGGATTAATTCTCTGTTTGATATCCCAAGAAAGGGGATAAACAGTGGTGGTGATTGGTGTGTTTGCCTGCCATGGAAGACTAAGTGGCCACCTGAATCAGTTTGATTCAGTGTCACCCATGGCTAACAGACTGCCCAAGCATGGCCAACTATACAGGTTTTCCCCATGTCTGTGTCATACAATAAAATATGTAATAGGATATGTTTTGGTTTCTGGAAGGTCTAGATCTGGCTTCAATCTGAGCAATAAATATCTGTAACTCTATTGTATCCTACCTGTTGATGTTGTTTGTTGTGCTATATGTGTAATGTGTCTATATATTGTCTACATAGTACCACAAATTGGCATATTAATAAATGAGTGCTCATAAAAAACATAAAATCAAATGCCTCTGAGTTCACATGACTTAAATAAATCTAACAACTGAGTAAAATTAAGATTTGTTTGAGATTAAAGTAAAGATGTCCTTAAAATTACTAACACATGCTTTTTTCCCTAGGTAAACAGTCAATCAAGATTTTGTTTACCTATGTAGGATGTTTTCAAATACAATGTTCATTGCTTTTAAGGTTTTTCTCTGGCAGAAAAAAATGTTTTAAGATACTAATGACACTTATCTGATGTCTTGATTTTCAGGGATAATGTACAATTTAATTATTAAATTAAATTGGGTAAATGCAAAACATAATTAATGCTTTAAAATGCTCTTGGCTTCATAGGATCTAAAATAACATTTTGGTCTATTAAGTGGGCTTCTAAATTGTTGCTATATAAAAAACAATATTGTGAAATGGCATTGTGTTTGGGTCTTCACTAAAAGACAGCAAAGGTTGCTGGAAATCAGGGTTCAAGTCAATGTGTAATTTTGTATACATTGCTTTGATGGGAACAACTATCTATTCTTTTACCAGAGCATCCTAAAATTTTAGAGACAATGATCAGACCGATCATAAAACAGTCCCTAACAATCTTTAGCTGATAGAGCTGCATGGAGATTTTCAAACCCTCTAAAAAGAGAGGACAAATTTTATTGGTCCAGATGCTGATCAGCCTGAGTTTCATTCCTTTACTGGCCATCGTCCTAGGAGAAACTAAACACAGAAAGACTATGGACACTTCCCTTTGACAACAAAGGGAAGTCACAGACAGCAATATGTACTGCAATTACCATGGGGCAATCAGGCCTGCGGTTGGAGATGGGTGCTGGCTTCACGTCTCACTGACACCCCACCACAGATGTATCATATGTGTATCTGGCTGTTGCAACTGGCTGCCAGCTTTATGTCACACTGGTAAGAATGGATAAATGCAGTAGATGTACCCCGTTTATGGCCATGCATGAAACAGGTGCCAGATTCACTAGCCCAGGGGATGCCCTGGGACCAAACCAACAGTGGGAGAGATTACAGGACACTTAATTTCCTCCTCTGTCTCTCAGATGGGAAACGACCCATCTGCCAAGTCTGCCAGCACCTCATTGAAAGAAAAATGCCTAGTATTTTTCTATGCCTGAGTTTGGTAGTATAGATCAAGAGACAGAGCAGATGGACCGCAGACGGAAATGTAAACAATAACACTATCTTACAGCTGGATCTGTTTTGAATGAGGAAAGTAAAGGGTCTAAAGTTTGTATTAAGGAGAAATCCAAAGCTATGCCAACAAGTAAATCAGATATGGTCCTTCTGGCCACACTGACAAATAAATATTTATCATACCACCAGAGCCCCAAAAGACAAAAGAAAACCCAATAAATAAAAGGAGATATTTGTAGGCATGAGGGGATATAATAAATATAATAAAGACAGTTAAGAAACAGAGTCTCACTAAGTTGCAGAGGGCCTCACTAAGTAGCTGAGGCTGGCCGCGAACCTGGATCCTCCTGTCTCAGCCTCCCAAGTACTGGAATTACAAGCATGCGCCACCATGCCTGGCTTTATTTATTTTTTGAAACAGGGTTTCACTAAGTTGCTGTGGGCCTCGCTAAGTTGCTAAGGCTGACCTCAAACCTCCTGTCTCAGCCTCCCAAATACTGGGATTACAGGTGTACACCACCACACCTGGAGAATTTATTTATTCTTTTAGGGGATATTGCAAGATTGCTTTCCAAAAACTGGAGGAAGATAATCAATGAGAGGAAAGGCAAACATGGATAAAAATGCAATACCATGAATTTGAACTGTGAGAACCAACTGAGTGAGAGGTGCAGTGTAGAGACCAGCCCAGATGACATGGTTTTTCATTCTCCTTCAGACTGGGGCTGCCTAGGTCACTGCCCTGACCTCTGTTGAGTGCCATTCCTGAGGTATGCAAAGATGGCGGTGTACCAGAAAGAGAGGGTGGAGTGGTGAAAAGCACAGGCTTGGGAGTCAGACCCACATCTGAGTGGCAGCTCTACCGCTTCCCACTGAGAGGTCTTGTGCAAGTTACTCAACTTCTCAGAACTTCAATTTCCTCATCTCCTGGTCTCCAAGGTAGCTGTGAGGAGGAAAGGTGTGTCCAGCCCTCAGCAGAGTGCCTGGTGCTCATTCAGTGTGACAGATTATTCATCATATGTTGGCATTGTAGCTGGGTGTGGTGGTGCATGCCTGTAATCCCAGTACTTGGGAGGATGAGACAGGAGGATCAAAGGTTCAAGGTCAGCCCCGGAAACTTAGCAAGACCCTCAGCAATTTATCAAGCCCCTGTTTCAAAATAAAAAATGGATTCATTTCCCAGTACCAATCAACCAACTAACCAACCAACCAAACAAACAAAAAACAACCTAGAAACCTTTTTTTGGTGTGTGTGTGTGTGTGTGTGTGTGTGTGTGTGTGTGGTATTAGAGATTGAACTCAGGGGCATCCTACCTCTGAGCTACACCACAGCCTTTTTATTTTTTGTTTTAAAACAGGGTCTCAAAGCTGGACCTTGTGGCACATGCCTGTAATCCCAGTACTTGGGAGGCAGAGACAGGAGGATCACAGATTCATGGCCAGCCTCAGCAATTTATCTAGGCCCTCTACAATTTAGTGAAACCCTGTTTCAAAATAAAAAAATAAAATAAGATGCCGGGCGTGGTGGCGCACGCTTGTAATCCCAGTACTTTGGGAGGCAGAGACCGGAGGATCCGGGTTCGCAGTCAGCCTCAGCACTCTCTCTCTCTCTCTCTCTCTCTCCCTGTCTCTCTCTCTCTCTCTCTCTCTCTCTCTCTC
>PVJS01045993.1:7500-15992 GCA_004027185.1 Glis glis | reverse complement strand
AACGCCCCTGGGTTCAATCCCCGGTACCGCAAAAAAAAAAAAAAAAGAATGGCAATCATTAAGAAGTCAAACAACAACAAATGTTGGCGAGGATATGGGGAAATCGGGACTCTTCTATACTGTTGGTGGGGATTGCAAACTAGTTCAACCACTGTGGAGATCAGTGTGGGGATTCCTCAGAAAACTGGGAATGGATCCACCATATGATCCGGCTATACCACTACTGGGTATCATATCAAAGGGATTGAAACCAGAAAACTACAGTAATACATGTATACCCATGTTCATAGCAGCACAATTCACAGTGGCCAAATTATGGAACCAACCTAGGTGTCCATCAACAGATGAGTGGATTACAAAATTGTGGGAAATAACACACAGTGGAATTCTACTCAGCAATAAAGAAGAACAAAATAACATCATTTGCAAGAAAGTGGAAGGATCTGGAGAACATTATGTTAAGTGAGATTAGTCAATCACAAAAAAAGAAGGGACATATGTTTTCATTAGTATGTGCAACCTAGGGAGTAGTGGGGACACACAAAGGACTCTGGTTGATAATGGAGAACCCTCAGTGGAGCAAGGGAAGTGGTACAAGGGAAGGGGAAGGGCTAGAAAGAAGCGAATCAGTGGAATTACTATCATAAACAATATGTACATGTGAAAATATACCAACATCATTCTCAGTACTTCATACGGGTGGGGGGAGGCAGGGGGAACACTAAGAGCTTTGTGCATATATGTTAACATCAAATAGATATTCATTGCGATGTAAGACTCCAATGCATCAATAAAAGCACGTTAAAAAATTTAACTCTAATGATTTTAAAAATTGAAGAGCACTTATAATACTTTCCTTAGGCGAGTTGATACTGTGTTTCTAGAAAATTGGTAGTTTTGGAAAAGTTCTTATCCCAACAGAGAAAACAAAGAAGTATTGTACAAGGCCAGAGTTTTAAGGGATGTTAGAGATAAGTGAACTATTTCCATAAGATCATGTCTTGGTCAGCTTGGGTTTCAATATCAAAATACCATAGACTAGATGGCTTAAACAAGAACATCATGGTACCAGCATGGCCAAGTTCTGTTGAGAGCTCTCGTCCTGGATTACAGGGGCTGCCTTATAAAAGGTAAAAAAGGGCTGAGGGTGTATCTCAGAGGTAGAATGCTCCTGGGTTCAATCTCCAGTACTTGCAAAAAAATTACGTCAATATCTGGTCTCCTTTCAGTAATGGGGAAGTTTCTTTAAATCAACCCCTACACTGTCTATGATTTTATTCCCTATAAAATGTAACTCGACTTGAGCTGTATCATCACTGTGATTGCCCCTGCTCTGCACTCTAACTCTTGGAGATAGTGATGGAAGATCATGAGAGTGGTTTTTATGTTATGTAAATAAAATTGTAGCAGCAACTCTGCTGTCTCTGACCTTAATTTCTGGGTCTGAAGAACCAGAGAACGGTGACGTGGAATCGGTGAATGGAGTCCACAGGCTTAGCCGAGATACTGAACAGATACTTTCCTTTTGGAGTTAGTAACGCTGCTTCTGATATCACAGTGCCAACTGCATCTGTGTTTTCTAAATAGTTTGACCAGAAATGGAAAGAAAAAGAGCCTTAAATGTTTCCAAGCATTAGGGAAATGACTTGGGTCACATTTTGCAGGGACAACATTACATGTGGGGAATTGAGATCTGGCCCCCAACTGATGTCTCTGTCCTGGAGTAGTAGGTACACAGATGAAGTTGAGGACAGTCATGTGTCAGTAGATCAGCCATCTGTTTTCTGCCTCAGCTACTTTCTTTGGCTTTACTTTCACCTGGTAAATCTGGCTACTTAGGCATTTATATTTACAGTCCTTTTACTAGGCAAATGTAAACCTATAAACTCCCCATCACTTTTATAGGGCTCCTTCTTTTTAAAGGTGTTGCAGAATGACTGAAGGGCTTGGATCTTAAGTGATATCCCCAAGGGAAAGGAAGAATAAACCCTGGGGCAAATCATTCTGACATCCAGAGGGCTCAACAACCTTTTCTATTCCTCTTCCCTGTCCCTAATAATAATTTATTAATAAACTCATTCACTTATTTGAGGTAATATTAAATACTCTCAATCTTTGCCTGACTCAGCCTATTTAAGCCTGATTATTCTACTTGTCCCTCTAAACTTATTTAACACATTATAATCTATGTCTTGTTTTACTTAGCATTTGTTTCTATTCTGTAAGTTCTCTATTTTGTCTTTATGGTATTAGATTTTATGAGTGCAGGTAATCATTTCTTTCATATCTTCCTCAGAACACCCCCCAAAGTGGTCTAGATTACAGTTTATGCTGAATTAGCACTATTGTTTCTGTGGTAAAAATATGGAGAGAGTTCTGTGTGGGATAGCCACAACATTTTTGGGAAACCTCAAAAGGGATACTTGGTGTTGCAAAATCAAGTACTCCTTTTGACCTAAACCATATTCGGGTTTTCTTGAAATTATTTAAGGGTTAGAACTTTCCCCCCATTAGCATGGTTGGTAAAGTCACGTTTTCCCCCAAGAACACAACGTGCAAATAAAAGAGATTGGTTATGGAAATCGACTTAAAGTTTCACTTGGGATTTTACGACGTCATTTCATCTTTCTTATTTTTAACCTGTTGGTCAGACATGCCACTTCTATCTGTTTTCTTCAAGATGGCATTTCTTGAGGACTTTTCCTCTAGATCTTTTGGAGATAGTTTTTAGAAACAAAATAAAACCACTTTTATTCTCCAAGTTCTTAGGGCAATCAAGAGGATTAAATAGAACACACATAGAAAGTATGTAGGATAAGGCCAGGCACAAAACAGACATTTGAAAGAACCCAGCTAATGATGTCTCCTCCAAATTATTTGCTTTCTTCTCCATGGAGCTGATTCAATGACCCCCCTAGCCCTAGGTGCCATTAATAGAACCATTAGGTGTAAGATAAAGGTGATGTATGAAAGGGAAGAGATGGGAGAGGCAAATGTAAAGAAAGATAAAGGGCAAATATTGAGTAAGAGGATCTAGAAGAAAAAGAAGATAAACATAAAAAGAAAATAAAGAGAAAAAAGAGTACAGATTTTTACCAGCAATGATCTGAAGGTTACCCCAGGACCCTGGAGGCTACTGGTTGCTGCACCCTGTACCCCGATATTGGTCTACTGCTATCTCTTTTCTTCATGTTCTAACTTTTAACATCATCTGGAAGGTTCTCCAGATTGAATTCTACAAACTATGGGTTAAAATTATTATTTTAATTTTTCTAGTGTGATCTACATAGTCATAAACAGTGAAAATTGACTTAGTCTCTCCCCAGGTCTCTAGAAATTCAATATGATATAATTATACCTACAGGAGAACTTTTTAAAATGTCACTCTTCCCTAGCTCCCCATCAAAGGATGCAGTCAGTGAATTGTCAAGGACTCTCTTGGTGAGGCACTGTCACCTATAAGCCAGCTCCTTAATGACACTGCAAGAAGCTTGCTCCTGGCTGGTTAACAAAGCACTCGGGAAACTCCTTACCTTTTCAGGTCTTAAGAACATCATTTAGGGCATTAAAGTAGCAATTTTTCTTAAAAATAATGTGCTTTTGGCATGAAAAGAGTAAAGTAACTCCAAAATGTCTTCCATTTTTTTGGTTCCTGTGATGAGTGAACTCAGAAGTTTTCTGTATGAGTATGAGCTGATTTGGGCACTGGAAGAGATTGTAGAAGCTGATGGTGTCAAAAGAAAAGAGAGAAATGGATTCCTTCTCCCTGGTCAGGGGAGCTGGGTGGAGAGAGAATGGTACCTTCGTTCACGGGCAGAGGGGAGCCAGTGTTACTGAGCGGCTCTAACCATTTCTTATTCCTTTTGTTGAAGAGTGGAGAAAGAGTGTTGGTGAGATTAGTGTGGTGGGGACTGGGGGACAATCAGGAGACATGGTGGCCTCTGTCCTACATCCAAGGATTTAGAATAGTCCGAAGCACCAACTTCTCTTTAGGATTCTGCCTGGCTCATGAAGGCAGGATTCCAGTTGTGGGAGCCACAGGATGTCTCTGGCCGTGTGCTGCTTTCTGGACAATGTCTTGGATCTTTTGCACTGAGAGAGGAGTCTGAACCAAGAGTGATGCTACTCTCATAACCATCAATCAGAAAAAGTTATTCATCAGGTACAGCAGGTTCCGTGAATGAATGACCAAGCATGCTGAATGGCCTCATGGGCATCTGAAAAATAGATGCACACTTTGAGGAATGAGCAGGAGTCTCACTGTGGCTTGATGGACACCTAGCTAGTGTAGAAATGCATTGACAAATAGCTAGTTGGAAGAAAAAGTTTTGGATCCCCTGGCAGATGGGTAAAACAAAAGAGTGGGAAAGACTCTAAGTAAGAACTAGCTTGCTAAGTAAGAACTAGTCTGCGAAATGAAGAAGGGCAGAGCGACAGGGACTCAGAAGGAAAGGGTGGCATTTGATGAGATTCCAGGCCAGACCGTGTTGGGCTGCATAGACTAGAAAATGATTTTGGATGTCATTGTCAGCATGATGACATAACACTAGAAGGTTTCAGAAGGAGAGTGACGTGATTTAATACAGTTTTCAGAAGACCACACTGGTAGCTCTGTGGGGAAGGGATTGTATAGGAGCAAGAGTTGGAGCAGAAATTAACCAAGAGACTAATAAAATTCAAGAAAGCATGGTGGCTTAGTGAGGGCAGCGGTAAGACTGATGGAAAAATAAACAGTTTCAGAAAATATTTTGGAAGTGGGGTTTCTATGTTGTAGCCATGGATTGAGGAATGAGGGAAAGAGAACAGGTGGGGTCTAATGCTACTTACTTTGATGGGAAGAAATGTATTTAGATATATTTAATTAAGTATTTGGTTGGATGTTTTAAGTTTGGGATGACTTTTAGATATTCAAGTAGGTGTCGAGTAGGCAGTCTGAGTATGGAGTATAAGGGGGATGTCAGTCCGTAGGTATTTATTTGGGAATTATTGGTATGCTGGAGGTTTTTAAATAAAGGAAAAATAAAACATTGTGCTAATTTGGTCCAATATCACCCACCCCATATCAACACTTAGAGAAGTAGGTTCTGTTAAGTGCTAAGGACAAAGAATGGGAAAGACCTAGTCCTTCTACTCTTAGAAACTATTACTAAAGCGAGAGGCCGGCCACAATACTATTGTTACAAATGTGATGGTAAATGGAGGTAGGTACTCATATAAAGAAAGCTATAATAAGTAATTATGCTTGGAGTTGTCGGGGACAATAGAGACAAAAGGTGACCTGAAAGTCATTTGATAGGAACAATTTTCTTGCGAATCCCTTGTTTTTAAAATAGGTACTTATTTAGAGATCATAGTAAGCAGATGGGGTTGGCTGTAGAAGTGTTATATGGATGAAAAAAACTTTCAATCTTTAGAGACTCTGATCTTGGACAAGGCAATAATTATGCTGGGATCACTCAGCATTTTCTTTCTGTGAAAAGAAAGGCCTGAGTCAGGCACGCATGGTGGGGCACCCCTTTAATTCAGTACTTGGTAGGCTGAGACAGGAAGATCGCAGGTTTGACACCAGCCGCAGCAACTTAGGGAGTACCTTAGCGACTTAGCAAGACCTTGTCTCAGAATAAAAAATAAAATAAGGCTGGGGTGTAGCTCATAGTTAGAATGTCCCTGGATTCAATCCCTAGTACCACACACACACACACACACACACACACACACACACACGAAAAGAGAGGCTTAGATTCGTTGGCAGTTTCTTGCATCAGAGAAATGGTAGGATTAGGGGTCAAGGCCCATTAGAATATTTTTCAATATATTTAAAGGCTATATTATATTATCATATATTTCAATATAGTAAATGGTTTAATATGTATGTATACAAGAATTTAAAAATATAAATATATATATACATATATCTAAGAGGCTAGTAGAAATAAAATATTTAGCACTAATAAGACTATGTAGATTGTAAAAAATGTCAAATTATTTGTTTTAACTTTAATTATATCAACTCAGCTGAAAGGTGAAGCAAGATGGTTGAATAGCACTCTCCTGGCATCATACCCTTGCAGAAACATCAATTTGAACAACTATCCACACACAAAAATACTTTCATAAGAGTTAAGGAAACCAGGCAAGAGATGGTAGTACCTGGTTCCAGCACAATAATAGGAAAAGATGCATTGAAGAGGGTGGTTACATCAACCCAGGGAAGTTATATTATTCTTTGTTGAACAGAAGCTCCAATTAATTGTGTTTAATGAAAAAGGAAAACCAAAATAATCATTACAAAACTACTGCAGTTGTATAGAGAAAATATTTCAGACCATGAGTGTACTAGGGGACAAAATAGCAAAAAGAAAATGGTGCCTGGATATTACAGGGTCAATGTCAGCCCTGATAGAGATGTTTCAACACTTTGATGACTCTGCCTTTTCTTTTCCTTCTCCATTTTTTAGATGTACTAGATATTCAGCTTCTTTATTACTTATTCTCACTATTTGCAAAATTTAAGAGAAATTTGTTTTCAGAGAGTTGATTTCTTAGTTATATGAAACAATGCAATTCTTACAAGGCACCCTGTAATTTACTAGAAGAAAATTATCAAAATGTCCTTACTTTTATTCATCTGACTTAGTTGAACCATTTATTTCCAGAGAATTCTTTATTAACCTCAGAAGCAGGTCAATTTAATAACAGTACTTTGCATTTCTGTAGTATTTACTCCCAGGGTTATATTACAAAGAATTCACTTATTAGTATGCCTTTTGGCCACATAAAATGGATAAAAGCAGAAATTACATTTTTATAAACATGGAGAGTAAGCTGGGTGAATGGGCATGAGACATTTCTGGGTTTGGGGAGGTGGGGAGGAGGAAACCCAGTTATACACTGCCAGGGTGAGAGATGCTTGGTCACAAAAATCATTGGATACTAGGTTAAGCCCACATTTATGGGATCGATCAATGATGCAGCATGATCAAAAATTTCAAAATAATGATCTGGCTTTTGAGATAAACATCTTAATATATCTGGAAGTAAATGTCTTAAGAAACATAAGAACTTTGTTAGGCTTCTTTATGTCGATTTAAAATTTTGTAATGTTTTAGATTGAGGATGTTGCTCAGTGGTAGAGCGCTTGCCTAGCATGCACAGGGACCTACGTTTGATCCCCAGTACTGCACAAAACAAAACAAAATAAAACAAAAGATTTTGTAATCATTTTGATTTGAATTATGTGTGGTGAAGAGGCACCATGTTCTTTTTGTTGTTTAGAGTGCTTGAAGATTCTCCTTTGACTTTGAATGTTATTATGGCCCAGACACATGCCTTCTTTTTTCTTGACTGAGTTGGTTTCAGCATAATTTGCTATATAATGAAGTTGCTCTCGTTTCTATTCAGGTCAGTCATAATATCCATGTGCTAAAAGAACTGGATGATATTCCTGTATCTATCCAAGACCACCCAGGAGAAGGACCAAAAAGTCAAATCAAAAGGAAAATCAGTCCATCTCTCAGGTGCAGTTTTGTCTGGCTCTTCTTTTATGGGCTGCCAAAGGGCTGGACAGGTCTCTGGACACAGGGGTGTGTCTCCCTGACTTATGTTGGATTCAGCAACCTGCAACCTGGAACTGAATATATCCTATCTTCCATCCTGCCCATCACACTGAGAGGAGATTCCTGTGGGATTTAAATGATTTCTTCCATAATGAATGGAAAGCTATAGATAAAAGTCAGAAGACAACTATGACTTTTTGAATCCCAAATTACTGTTTAATAATGTTGAAATTTTCCCTGGCTATCTTATCCACTGCCATTGTCATCTCTAACTTCCTAGGGCCATGAAACTAATGTAAAGGCATGTTGAAATACAGACAATAGTGCTTGAGGTAAGAATGCTTAGGAATACATATGTGCTTGTGTATTTCCAGAAAATGTATTAAATTTCTTCTTGACCATATTTAGGTTAAAATTTTAGTGGAAAATGAAAAGTTTCTGACTCCTTCTTAAGACAAAGAAGTGCACATTTCCCAACTCATCAAAGATGTTTGAATAATTAAATGCCTAATTTAGCACCTGTCTTTGGGATGACTTCAGTCACCCAATTCAAAAAGTTATATCTGATAGAAAAAAATCCAGCAAATCCAAAGGTTAAAAAGTTTATGTGGTTAAGTTTTCAGGGTTAGTGATAAAGAAATTAATTTTATCATAACCCTTTAGCAAGTATTACTAACAAAAGAGGTGTTTTTACTTAAGTGATTTTTCTTTTTCACTGATATTTTCTATTTAAGTCACTGAACTTAAAAAAAGAATATTTGCATGAAATTTATTTTGTACGTGAAATATGTAATATACATCTGCTTTAACAATTTAAATGACTTTGTGATGATTATAAAAAATTATACTTCAAGGACTATTTGGGAGTTTCAGGCTATTTGCTCCTCTGCTAAATGGCTCCAGGCTACTAGGGTTTTTATTTTTATGTCACATTTG
>PVJS01045993.1:0-2500 GCA_004027185.1 Glis glis | reverse complement strand
AATGGGATCTTCTAACTTATGAAGTAGGCATACACAAAATCAAGACCCTGAAGTTTCATTCAGAGAAGATGCAGAATCATATTCAAAATCAATCTCAACTGGGTACGGTAGTATATGACTTTAATTCCAGGACTTAGGAGGCTGAAATAGGAGGATCTGAGGTTTGAGGCCAGCCTCAGCAATTTTAGGGAGACCCTCTGAAACCTAGTGAGATTCTGTTTCAAAATAAAGCATAAAAAAGGGCTGGGGGTGTAGCTCAGAGGTAGAAAGTCCCTGGGTTCATTCTCCAGTACCAACCACACCAAACACACACACAACATTTCCCAACTCCTATTCCCCAAATTCAATAAAACCTACACATCTAAGCTTTTTTTTTCTTTTTAAAAGTGAAAATCTAAGCCAGGCATGGTGGTGCATACCTGTAATCCCAGTACTTGGGAGGCTGAAACAGGAGGATCATAGGTTTGAGGACAGCCTCAGCAAGTAGTGGGAATCTCAGCAACCTAGAAAGACTCTGTTTCAAAATAAAAATAAAATAGGGCTGGAGGTTTAGCTTGGAGGTAGAATGCCCCTGGATTCAATCCCCAGTAACACACACACACACACACACACACACACACACACACACACACACTGACAACCTGACAACAGAAGAAGCCTGCAGATGCTGTAATTTCAAGCCTTGCCACTCTGGATAATGTCGGAGAGGGGGACATCATTGATGCTGTCTCATCTGGCTAGCACTGTGCCCAGAGCTTGTCCCACTGTGATGCTTCTCTGCACTGACCACTAAGCCTCTGGTTAGTCAAGGCAGACAAGTTTGGCTAAAATATGGGAACATTATTTAAAAGGCCAAGATTCACATTTGGAGAGAGAGAGTCCAAGGTCAGGCGGCCCCAGCAACTGTAAATAATAAAAGACTACTATGAAATAAAAATTATATGTTACATAAGTTTGGCTATATGATTGAATAGATCCTGTAATGTTTCAAGTAAGATAAGGGCCCCTGGGGACATCAAGTCAGTTCTACTCTGAGAAGAAAGATGCTCTGTGTTTAATATTCATGGAAGAAGGGAGGTGACAGTCCTGGGAGCCACTGAGTGCTGTCATCTGGATACTAGAGCAGTCCAATACTGTAGGGAAGTTATATATATAATATATATATATATATATATATACTTTATATATATAATATATATAATATATATACATATATTATATATATACTTTATATATATTATATATATAATATATATACATATATTATATATATACTTTATATATATAATATATATAATATATATATATATACATATTTCTGCTATAAAGAAAGGGAAAGGAAAAGAAAACCTTTTGAGTTTTTTTTGGAGGGGCTTTTAGAAGTGAAAAATCACTTCTAGGATGAATCTCTCCTTCCATCAACCATCTGAGAAGGTAAAGCCAACAAGCAGATGCTGAGGTCTGAGGTCTGTTGATTGGCTCTGGGTGTGAGTCAAACCTCAGTCTGCAAGCTGAGGGCTTTGGTCGTGTCAGCCTAGGCTGGAAGCCAGGCTGTCCTGCACAAAGCATGGCCTGCATCCTAGGTGAAGGAGCCTCTGTGCAGGGACCTGCGAGCAGCATGTGCAGCCTCTCCAGGCCCTGGCAGGGGCTCATCTCTTAGACTCGTTCCTCTGTCCTGACCTTGTTCCTGCCCTGGGACAGGACAGCCATCATTTCCGCTTAGCCTCCTAACCCTGACTTCCTGTAATTCTGTAATCCCAGTTAGTGAATCCAATTTGCATCCCTGTGCTTCCGACCTTATTCTACATTTACGGCTTTTTGCAGCTTCAATTCAGCTTAAAAATGAGAAACTGACTTCAAGTCTTATTAACTTTGTCAAAGTCTCTGCCAAGCTTAGCATATTTCTTTTGGAAGAGAAAGGCTAGAATGAGAATCAGGTTGGGCAGGGTCTAGTAACGGCTTAAGGTCCAATGCCCCTGGGGGTTAGAGATTCCTAAACCCTGGTACAGATCGTCTAAAGGGCTGACTTCCAAAGGCAAACCAAGAGCCTATTATTTATGAAATTTATCTTTATATCACCTGACTTTGAAGGTTTTCAGAAATATTTCTCAGTATATACAATATTTACATTCTTCTCAAACTAGACCGAACCAAGACAACTTATTGGCCAAAGTCTTCTGATTCCTCTAGGTCTGAGGAGACGTTACTTCTTTCTTCACTGAGAAGGCTGTGGCAGAAGAAAGGTGATCTGTTCACCATTCTGCTCCCTTGGCGTATAGGAACACTGCATTTCCCAATCTCCCTTGCAGTAAACCTGGAAGCCATATTTCTCTCTTCTTCACTCATTCTTTCTTTCCTCCCTTCCTTTCTTCTTCTCATCCTTCTTCTAGCATGTAAATCAGTGAATGAAAAAGAATGAGAATTGTAATATCCTGGTATCACTTTGTGGAGTTTTAAAACTGTGGTCAATTTTTTTTTTTTTTTTTTGGTACCGGGGATT
>PVJS01045992.1:0-15998 GCA_004027185.1 Glis glis | reverse complement strand
CAAAAAAAAAAAAAAAAAAAGAATTGCAGTTGAGAAATTGGCAGACTCTAAACAGCTACAACTGCCCAGGAGACCCACTCACGGGAGTGTGGCTCAGTTAGTCCCTATGTTCATTCAGTCATCTGCAGGTGTCCCTATCTAAACCTGATCTCAACCAGGAGCCATAGAATAAAGAGCAATAGTGGAGAGTCCAGGCAGTCCCTCACCCAAAGGAAACCTCAAAGAAGAAACTTCATATACACATGGAAGCAAGGAAACAAGAAAAGCCTTCCTGAAGCTCTCCAGCAACCCCTCCCTGAAGAAATGCCCCCATTTCACCAGGAACTAGCTCTATAACCATAAGTCAATGTGGTGGTCTATTCATACTTGATCCATAATTTAAGTCAAGAAGTAGAGATCTCTGGACTTAGTCAATGTCTAGCTAGAGCTCCCTAGATTGAGAGGGCATCTGAGCGCCTGGAGTTGGAGAAATACTGGCAGTTAGCAGTGAAGTTAGCAGTGTGGGGGGTTATCTGAGGAAAGCAAAAGCTTATACTGAGTGGCAGCCTGCCCAGTGAGACCCAGATAAGATTTTCCACCTCCTTTAGGTAAAATGTAACATGGTATTAATCACTTGGAAAGAATCTGTTTATTATTAACCCATAAATTTCTGTCTTCTATCTCTATTTTGTCTCTCAGCTCTATTTTCTTGAATACAACCATTTCTGCTATATTATTAACATCCTCAAAGAAAACTCCACCAGACTAACAAATCTAATTTGCTTCAGTTAAGACTTATTTACATTTATTGTCAAAGGCAGAGGTAGATAGTGTATGTGTCATTTAGTCCAGAAATAGTCAATCTTGGTTGTGTGTATTAACCTTTAACTCTGCACACGTCAAAGGCCATGTACTGTGGGGCCAGTATCTTTGCTATGCACCATAAATGTTTTATCTCGCTTAATCTTCATGACCAACCATTTTAGAGATATGAAAACTGAGCCTCAGAGAACCTAATTTTGACCTGGTCATACAGCTAATATGTGACCAACCCAGATTCAAACCTAAGTCTTTCTGACTCAAAGTCACCCTCCCATCTTCTTAAACCACTCTCACTCTGCTGCTAACAATGCAGATTCTGAATTGCCTTTTAGGTGTCTATGAAATTTTAATAAAGGAAAAGGGGACTTATGTAGCATATGATTTGATGGTGCTAGTTTTTATCACCTTGAAAACCAACCCAACCCAAGCTAGTGGTCAGTTTGTCTCCCCCACGCAATGCCTGCTAGCCTGTTGACACCACATAACATTATTTCTCAGTCTTACTCTGTGAGTCATACCTCTCATTAGATATAGGTGTTTAGCTTAGCTCTCGAAATACATCTCAAAACCACTTGAATTTTCCTAGGTTAAAATTATAACATAAACATTATGTGTGGCTATGTAATTATAAAGTACTGAAACTGATCTGGGGTGGGTATTACCTACAGTGGTCTCATTTAGAATGAATCTGTATACTGCATATCCAACTTTACTACTTGTGACTCTCATAATCTATTAAAATCAGATAGATAGTAATAAGTAACCTACCTCATAATGTCATTGTGAAGATTAAATGAGATATTCTTTTTTTTTTTTGCGGTACTGGGGATTGAACGCAGGGGCGTTCCACCTCCTCGCTACACCCCCAGCCCTATTTTTTATACTTTATTTTGAAACCGGGTCTCACCAAGTTGCAGAGGGCCTCACTAAGTAGAGAGAGAGAGAGAGACAGGGAGAGGGAGAGAGATAGAGACACCTGAGGCTGGCCGCGAACCCAGATCCTCCGGTCTCCGCCTCCCAAAGTACTGGGATTACAAGCGTGTGCCACCACGCCTGTCTTAAATGAGATATTCTATGTAAAGTCCTTAGATCAGTTGCCAACATCTAGTAGTCATTCACTATATGTTAACTGTTACTATTCAAAAGTGTTATAGGAATAAAATCAAATAATTACTGATAAGGGCTTAGTAAATATCAGGAACTAAATAAATATGTATTGAATGGATTAACATGGTTAAGTGAAGTATTCTTAGCTGCTGCCTCACACTTTGAATATAATATAAAACAAAATATTCAATATCATTAAGCACTGTATGCAGTTTCCAAGAGCATTTACTGGCTCCAAAAGAGCCTTTTGGGGGACTTAGGGGTACCATTTTTTCTCACTCATTATTTACACCCTTAGTACTGTATAGCCTGTGCTTTCTGGCCAAAGTATATTTGTGACCTCTAAATAGATATAGATTTTTCTCTTCTTTTAAGAGACATGCAAATATGATTTATCTTATGGTACAATGAGAACAGATGCTATACAAGTATGTATATGATAAAAAGAAGATAAATGGGATGGAAAACATAAAAAGGGAGAATGTGTTGTGCGCACTTCCTACTTGTGACAACAGAACAATGCTGAAAGTGGGGAAGACAAGGTATATGTCGCTATTTGTGCCAGTGTTGGTGCTGCACTTTTCTGGTGATGCCAAGATGTCAGTTGGGGAAGCCTCTTTTCCTTAATAAATTTGTTTTTAGATCCTGATATATTTACTAACTAAAACATTTATCAGAAATTGTCATGCATTGAATCCCCTAGTTCCTAGAACTGGTAATCTGATTCTAGTAATTGTTTTAGAAAGGGTTCAAAGGCTCGCTTCTCCCTAGGACATTCTTCCTACCACTGGTTCTCCTCCCTTATCTTTAGATACAGCTCGTGTATCACCTCTCGTAGCCCTGTTTTGTGCTTTTGTGCATATTGGTGTCATTGCTCTTGCTATGTTGCATTATAATTTTCTGTTCAGATGTAAATTTTCTCTTTTAAAGTTTAGTGACTAAATTGTGAACTTCCTAAAGACAAAAACTGCCTTTTTCATCTCTCAATATCCAATATTATTCTGTTCCTGAGATAGAGTAGGTGCATAATATATGTTTCCAATAAATTAATAAACTTGCCAACACACACACACACACACACACACACACAAAGTCAGGAACACCAATACAATTTTCTGTCTTTGCGTACTCCTCATGTGCTGGTGAACCATTTGAAATTGCCTATGAACATATTACTAGGCTTCTGAGTGCTCTAGTCACTTTGAGAAACATTTTCTAACATTTGGAAAACCACTTTTTTAAACCTGTTTGTGTCCTTTGTTTTTACTGTGAGCGTCTCTTTTGCACAGTGGACTCAAGTGTGCTGCCAATTACTGATTATTTGGTTAAGCCACACAAAAAGTATTATGAATCCTTATTTTTATTTGCACACTACCTGTTTGGTAGTTTGTTCAAGCACATTACCTGTATGTTTTTTTTAAATACACAGACTGCATCAATTAAGTGAAAAAAATTCTTACTTTCAAATGAAATCCTCAGCCTTTCATTACACTGTGTGCCATGTAGTTAGTTGTCAATAAATGTTTGTGGAATGCCAGAACAATTCAGCCATGTTGCTCACTGTGTTGAGGGTTAGTTTTGAGATTTTTAAAAAGGCTGAGTGAAATGTCCAGTATCACACAGCAGTTTAAGAGCAAATCTGACTCTCACAGCTCCTACTCCTGTGTTTCCAGACTGTTACACAAGCTCTCTGAGAAGTGCCGTATATGTCTGATTTCTCAACTTCACCCCTGCAGTAAACTTTTGCAATCCAGAGGCTGGAGACCGCTTTTGTAAATGTTTTCTGCCCAGTGACGGTGTTGGCACCAGGGAGGCCCTAGCAGATAAAGTGGAGGAACATATGGCTTCCATCTGAATACAAATTGGTAGACTTAACGTGGTAATTCAGCGGCGATGTCCTCTATATTGTAAACTGAAAGAGTATGATTAGAGGTGTTTATAAACGGCGTCTGAATTCCCCCACACCCTCCCCACCCCCTTTCCACTGTATTTTTATCAGCCTGAATCATAGCCATCCAGCGTCCCAGTCTCACTGTGTTATTTGTGAAAATGGCCAGCATGAGGAATTATTAATTAAAGCTAACAAATCACCCTGACGAGCTGTGCCCTGGCATGGCTGAAGGTTGATTGGCGAAAGTGTTCTCCTTTGGAGAAAAGACTTTTTGTGCTCGTGACGCAGTCAGGGACGGATTATTGAATATGCAAGTTAGAAGAAAAATCACAGGACAAGCAAATTGAGTATTTACTGGCAAATAATTGCTCTCTTAAGCTGTGGCTCTCTTCCTAAATTCTTAGCATTCCCGAGGGTTAGAAAGAAACACAGAAAAATGCATCGGTACAGAATACATTTCAAAAAAAGTACATAGACTGATGTTTCAGACTTGTGCAGGTAAGTGTGATTGTGTGTGCATGGAAAGTGAAAGAATAAGGGGACGCAAGGGAAGATGGGGGAAAGCAGGGATGTTAGCCTGGTGAGTTTTTTTTTAATCAACTTGTTTATTGCATTACTGCTCAGCATATTTCTAAGTTGAGAATCTAGTTTTAGTGCTGCATTTATTGTGAAAGTTAGAGACATGAGGAGAGAGGATTTTCTCAAAGTTGTTGTCTTTATCAGTAGAAAAGTATGTTAATGTTTTGTCCCAAGAATGCTATTCAACTTTGCTCAGATATATGTGGATATATATGTATCAAACGATCACTGGATGTAAGATCTGTATTTATTTTCAGCATTGTTAATTCTGACACGTCTTAACAGTGTCCCAAATACATTTGGGGACAACTATTGCATTTATTTTTAAAAGTAAACACTGTTTTACACTAGTACCAAGCTAGTCCTTGTGGAGAATTTCTACAAGGACATGAAAGTTTGGGAATAGTTACTTAAACTTCGGGCTACTATAATAACCAGAGTGTCCTTACTGACAATTGTATGGTCTTTTTATCTAGAATGTTGATCAGACTACAGAGTTTGTGGACATCGTAAGATAGGAGAGACTAGTTTAAAGGCTTTTTCGCAACTAAATTTAAATACACAGAAATATATATGTATGGAAATGAAGGCTCATCTGTAAAATGTAGACATTAAGAAACAGAGACACTTATGTGATATGTGTTAGATTATGTGAACAGCATTACCAAAATATGTATGTGCTCTGAGAATGAATTGTATATTCTGTGAAAACCTAGAAAATGTGCCTTCACGGACAACAAACTGTTTTCAAAATGAGAATAATTGGCTGGTGAAATAGCATTTTAGGGTTGTTATAACTATGAATAGCATGAATTTAAAATAAAGGCATAAACATAATTTAGACTAAATTAACTAATTAATAATTGCAAAGTACTTTAACAATAAAATGTCTACATGATAGTAATAATAATAGGAATAATAAAAATGGAAAATCTGGCAGTCAAACAGATTTAAATCAAACGACTCTCATAAGATTTTAGGAAATCAGAATTTTAAAATAAAAATAAGCATATTTTGTCTTCTATTTCTTGAACCATACAGTATTGTACTGGGAAGGATTTTTCCTCACTGTATTCTATTTTATTAAAAAATTAGTTTGTGTTATGTAGAATAGAGTTCAAAAGAAAGTTTAGAAAATATATTTTTCAAAGGTTTAATTCCCACTAGATTACATTCTGCCCTCAGATTTCAAGAAGCAGCCTCCTTAAAGGGTTGTTTTTTTTTTTGTGACTGAGGGCAAAATTTGGTCCATTATTTTGAAATAGCAAAGGGGGCATTTAAAGCATATGTTTAGAGACTAAACCATCTGCCTGCTTTATTATGAATACCACAGAATTATGAGAACTTGGAAAGGCTTGAAAATTGAACCAGAGTTCTATGAACGATTTTCAGAATACAGAACTCTGATTTTAAAACATGTTTTTCAACCACTTACTTTTGCTAAGTATTTTATTAGTCTTTTGTGGGAGAATAGTATCATTATACTTTGTGATATGGGGAATAAGTGGCAAAGTGTAGTTGAGTGACATGAGCCTATGGCAAGTTAATGGTAATCCTTTCTTGCTGATTTAACCCACTAAATTAAATACCTTTTGGAATTTTGGACTTGTCATCACTGAAACTCACAGTGACTTAGAGAAACATTATAAAATGGTGACTGTTGGAACAAAAATGAAGTCCAGCTGCTAGCTTCTGGACTATCTACAAATGAGTTGCAAAAGACATGCAGATGCCAGACTAAAGAGCACTTCTGTAATCCAACTGTGATGTAATGGAAATATGAATCAGCGATTGGTTGCCCTTGCTGGTGGAGGGAGGCAACAGAAAACAAAAAACAAGTGCAAATTGGCTTAATTCCCAGGTGGTACTGCTATATTCCTTTGGCATCTTGAAGGATATGCAACTCAGAAATTAATAAAAACAAAAATCATATTTAGGTCCCAAACATAGTAATATTTTCAGCCCATTGTGCTCATGTAAGAACTACTCCAGATGAGTATCATCCATACGATGTCTAGAATTCTTCTACCTTACCTGAGTTTTACTATAATTAGACAGGCTGGCTGGTTCATTATCAGAGATAAATGCAGAAAGTTGACGAAACTTTGCCCGAATATAAGTTTTCTGTGTTGAGATACCTTATCACTCTTTGTTGCTTAGTGAAAATTACTTGAAAAAAGAAAGCAGTAATAAAAGAGAAAGGACTAAAGTGTTTGGTTTGAAGATTCTAAGTAAAAAATGTGTGTATGTGTCATGTGTATATATGTAATTTTAATAGGAAAATATGTTTTCAGAATCATACACTTTGGTAGACTGATTAAGCCAAGGGCTTTTTTGTGTAGTTTGGACTGAGCACAAAGATCTTAAAACAGCTACAGTTGTTTTTCAGAACCAAATGATGTCAAAATTAATGTTCTGATGCTGTAGGTGTCTATCTCTAATCTTCTATGGATCTTCTCATGGTGGTATTTTATTTTTATACATCCATAAACTATAATACTATAATCAATCAGGTGGGTCTCTAATCTATTAGCCCAAAGACTATGAGATATCTCTATCATTTTATGAGGTTAGTTTTAATTTTTTTAATTTTGGATGTGTATTATATGTGTACCACATGCACATTCATGCACAGATACATCTTTGCTCTGCTAGTTCTGACACCTTATTCCAATAAATGAATTAAAAGGGCTGCCAAAGAAATAAAGATAACAAAGCAAAATACATGAATTATAAGTAGGTAATAAAGATAAAATAAAACAAAACAATAAACAAGGATAAGAGTATAAAATGGAATCAAGAGTGAGGTGGCACCCAAATTGTACTCAGTGAAGTACTAGACAGTTGCCTTAAACTTTCTTATAATCAAGTCAAAGAGAAAAGCATGACACATTATGCAATTTACAACTTCCTTAAGAGTAATAAAATAGTTTTCATCATTTGTCACTAAAACTCTTGAACAATAATAGACTCTGAGTTTTAGAGAAGTCAGTGCTAAAATGTTAAGACTACTCCCATTGAAAATAATTATAGGCTTCAAAGACCTAAAGGTTGGGTCAGATGTAGAAGTGATACGTTCCCTAGGAGAGTGGAAGTAGACTACAGTAATTCCTTTCTAACCCTAGAGCATAAGTTTCTGGCAAAAAAAGAGACAAAAAATAGTGTTATCAATTTGGCAAGATCAAGACATTGTGAAAAATAAAGAGTTAAAGGGAGTGGTGATTTTCAGAACTATACACACACACACACACACACACATACATACACACGCATGTATACTCTAACAGCAAAGCAAAGATTTAGAAGGTCTCCACTTCTATAATAACCACTGAAACACATTTTATCAAATAAACCTTTTGAATCAACATTACTTTCCTAAGTTGTGCATAAAGCATGGCTGTGTTGCTGTAATTCTTCTTCCACTTACTTTAAGCATATTGTCTGTCTTTTGGAAGTTTTAAAAAGATCCCTGGCTTGAAATTTAGTATTTCTCCCCATTTCATCCTCTCTTGGTTCATTTTCAAAGTCTTAGCAAACTGCCTAGCTTTTCACAGGTAATTTTTATGGTTAAGTCACATTTAACAGGTTAGTCTTATCTCTGTATTGAAAAGGTAAAGCATAAAGATATTTTCCATATTACCTTGTAGCCTGATTCATAGTAAGTAGCACAAGGACCACCTGTATCAGGATGACTAGAGCACTTGTTAAAATGAAGATTTTTAGACCCATTTCCAGAATTTCTGAATTAAAAGCCCTGAAAATGGTACCTAGGGATCTGCAATGTAGAAGACTACCCAGGTTAGTTGTACACATTAAACTTTGGAAAAAAACAGTGTTTTAAAATTTCTTATATATGAACATAAAATAGTAGGATTCCCCTACCACAATTAGTGAGGGTTCATTACAGGAACACTAATAAAAACACTAATGCATATTCAATAATACGTGATGATTGCCTGTTAATAAAACTGGAACAAAATAAAACTGGAACAATCTAGCTTAGAGAAACATTCTGAATTTTAAACGCTTTAAGCTACATCTTACCATTTTATAAAACATTCTTTATTTTTTGGCTATCATTTATAGAGAACTATTATATCCTAAGTCATATGTTGGATCTAAAGAGAGTCAGTGCCTGGTATGAATAAACTCATAACTGAGATAATTTTGTTATTTCTAAAGTATTATCTTGTCCAAATTAGGATAATTATGAATTGCCACATAATATCCTCTTAAGTAAAACTTAAGGTTTCATATGGCATAATATACCATAAGTATATATTTAATAGCAATTTCATATGGTAGGACCCTACAGTTTAGAAGGTAGAAAACATAAGACATCCCTGTAGAGTACTCCATTTTCACCAGCAGGAAGACTGTCCCTCAAAGCTAGAATGTGTCATAGGGACATCCTAATTTCATTTCTCACACCATCAATTAGTGATTTGGTACCAGGATCCTTTCTGAGAGTGAGAGAGAAATGTATGTGAGTGCATTGAATGTTATAAGGACTTATAGGTCTCTCTCCCTAGCCCTCTGGTGACTCAGCTGGCCAGTAAGAGAGATTGGAGCCTAAATGGTAGCAGTGTTTCTTGTTGGCAGGTGAGGCAACCTGTGAAGGGGCTCAAGTTGCTCTGACTTGGAACTCTGTACCACAGGTTATAGCAGTGCCAGGAATTGGGAATCAATGGGTAAAAGGGACATATTGCATATGAAGAAATTAATTAGGTAGCTGGTCTGAAGAACAGAGTTATGAGAGCTTACAATTTCATTGTGGTTCATGTTTTTCTGGAAAAGATATGGGGACACCCTCCCCTCTTATTATTTACGGAAAAATATAAGAAATATGTGGGATTGTTTATATCTTTTTTTCTTATCCCTTTTCTTATTTCAACATATTGAGAATTTAGTTTCACACGCTCTTCTAGGAACTAGGAATACAGTAGTGAATAAAATAAAGTTTCTGCTTTTGTGATGTTTATATTTAAGGGAGTAAGAAGGTATAGTAGTCAGTTTTGTGTCACTGTGATCACAATGCCTGACAAGAACAACTTAGATGAGGAAAAGTTTATTTGGGTTCACAGTTTTAGAGATCTCAGTCTGTGAACAGCCCACTCCATTGCTCTGGGCCTGAGGTGAGGCGAAATATCATGGTGGGAAAAAATGAAAGAAAGCTGCTCAGCACATGGCAGCCAGGAGCCGGAGGGGGGGGACAAAATCAACCCTTTCAGGGCAGGCCCCCAGTAACCTATTTCCTCCAACTAGATCCCACCTCCCAGTAGCTCATTCAGCTCTTGATGGATTCATCCTCTGATGAGGTCAGAGCCTCCATGAGCTCATCATTGCCTCACAGCCCTACCTTTGAACCTTGCTACCCTGGGGACCGTGCTTTCAACAGCATGAGCTTCAGGGGACACTCAAAATCCAACTTATAACAGAAGGAAATAGAGCCTGGCGTGGTGGCGCACACTTATAATCCCAGTGCTTGGGAGGCTGAGACCAAAGGATCCGGGTTCGCGGCCAGCCTCAGCTACTTAGTGAGGCCCTCTGCAACTTAGTGAGACCCTGTTTCAAAACAAAGAATGAAAAATAGGGCTGGGGGTATAGCTTGGAGGTAGAATGCCCCAGGTTCAATCCCCAAAATAAATAGATAAATACATAAATAATAATAATAAAAATCATAAAAATCATAAATAATAGAAAGGAATAAAATCACTAAAATATCAAATATAAGGTAATATAAGTATAAAAATTATATGCTTCATTTTTGAGTCATTGGCTCCTGTGTTCCCTTCCCTGTGACTTCAGATTATCCCAATGCTATTTCATTGTGTGTGTGTGTGTGTTTATAAATACATTTATTCCTTGATCCATCTGTAAGGCCTTCCAGAAAGTAGACCAGTTAATTCAGGGTGCTTTTGGGGGAGCTTCTTTCCATGGGGACCTGCACATAACATAAGGGAGACACAAGTTACCTAAAAGGACCATAAAACATGTATAGTTGGCCAGAAGATCATTCTTTTTCATCTCTTTGCTCAGTAAATGTGTGTTTTAGGTATTTTCACTAAACTGAGTAATGGACAGTTAGAATACATAGAGGTCTAAGAGGTAGAGAAGAATCTTTGAGGGAATTAATATATAGAAGAAAAGACTGATAATTATTAGTAGTATGTGTCTTTGATTAGTTTCCATGGTAGACAGAGAAAGGAGAATTGCTATCCCAGAAAAGGCCAGAGAACAGAGCAACAGGAAAGACTTTGCAGAGGGAATTTTAACTGAGACTAACAACCTAATAGTAAAACAAAACAAAAAGAATTTTTGAGGTAAAAATTTTGAAGTAAAAAATTTGAAGTAAAAAAATTTTTGAAGTAAAAATTATTTTTCCCTTGATTACCCAAGTAATATGTACGCATGGTGTAAATATTTTAGACAATAGGAAAACATATTTAAAGGGGAGGACAGATTACATATTAACTCACCACTTAATAAAATCATTGTTAACATTCATCGGAAACTTTTTTAAGCATGTATTATGTTCCAGGGTTTAACCAGCCAGCCACAGCTTCTCAGAAGGGAACATTTTAATTGGCAACAGTATGAACAGCAGCAACTCAAACTTTGAGTTAGCTGTCTTCAGATTTGGGCTTACAGACCAAATGGGCCCCAAATCCACTGATGAAGATAGAAGAACAAAAAAGCAGTATTCTGAACAAACATCATAACACCTGTCACAACCTCTACCTAGACTAGATAGGAGAGGCAGACCCCTTGAGGTCAAATTCTGGCTATATCTCTTTTCTACCAGTGCAATTTTGGCCAAGTTATTGGACTTCTGGGTCTCAGGATACCTCTCTGTAAAATCTGATTACTAATAGTACTTACCTTATGCAATATTTGAGGAATGAACAAAATAATGCATATAAAATGCTAATCACAGTGCTTGGCAAATAGCAAAGTATTCAATAAATGTCATCATTACTATTGTGATCACTATTATGATTATTACTATTACAGTTATTTTATTTACAGGGAAACTTGCTGAAAATATATTTTGTCCAGTGCAACTCCATTATCACTGCTGACAAAACAATTCAAAACACATTTCCTACTGAGGATGGGCCAGAGATATCATCTTTGCAACACATATTAAGAATTTGGATTTTATAGATAAAATTATAATATGATTTATCTGAGTGAATTAATGATATTATGCTGACTAAATTTCTGTTTCTTGGTAGAAATGATGTCTGAATCTTCCCTAAATGTCCTTCATTGTATAGATTTTGTTTCAATAATTTGTGATTAACTAGGTTTATTTTATGAAAGGTACTTTCAAATCCAAAGCCCCAATGTTTTTCAGATATTGCTACCTTTCTTTATGCATCAGTGATAGAGAAGGATTAGAAATAGAATTTCCCCCAAAGAGGACATCTTCATGATGAAGACTCTAATTGTCAGAAATGTGTCTTAGCATGCCAGTTAGTGAACAAAGATCTCTAGCCTAGCAGGGCCTTTTTCTGATAAAATATAATTCACCTAGTAGATAAATTATATTTCATCAGAAAAAAAGTTCTGTGGAAGCATAAACATTTTTTTGTGTGTGGTACCGGGAATTGAACGCAGGGGCGTTCTACCTCCGCGCTACGCCCCCGGCCCTATTTTTTATACTTTATTTTGAAACCGGGTCTCACGAAGTTGCGGAGGGCCTCACTAAGAAGAGAGAGAGAGAGAGAGAGAGAGAGAGAGAGAGAGTGACAGACAGGGAGAGAGAGAGAGCGAGAGAGTTGAGGCTGGCCACGAACCCGGATCCTCCAGTCTCCGCCTCCCAAAGTACTGGGATTGCAAGCGTGCGCCACCATGCCCGGCTGCATAAACAGTTTTAAGAGAACAAAATAATAGAAATACAAAAAGCAGTTGACAATATATTATGTTAACTTTTTAAAACTGTGGACTTGCTTCAGTATAAAAAGTAGAACTGTGTCATGAAAAGAGTATGGACTCTGCAGTTATGCAGAGTTGGCTCTGTGTTTGGTTATCACCTCTTCCATGTACAAATTATATGATCAAAAATTAGTTATTTTTTGTGTCTAAGTCCTCTAATGGAAAATGGAGCAACAATATCCTCACTGGTGTGTGTGTATACTCCCTAGTAGAGTTCTTGGTATATTGAATACATAATAGGTATTTAATAAATGATGTCTGCTATCAACAGCAATAACCACAGACATAAAAGTCCCTTGTAGAATGACCACAAGCATATATATATATATATATGTGGTCATTGTATATTGCATATATATACATATATATGCTAACAATGACACTTAAAATTGGTTTGGTTAATGTTTGACACATAGTAGGAAGTCTTTATATAAATTTGATCTATTTAAATGCCTGAATGAAAAGATTGTTTTAATTAATCTATGAAAATACAATTCAAAAATCTCAAACTAACTTAATCTTTTAAAAATGACAACAAAAGCAAAAAGCTACTCAAGGATTTGTTACAAAAATGGCCAAGTAATTTGGGCTTAATGCAAATAAATAACAGTGACAACACTCTACTTCAAATGGTAGGAAAAGGGAATTAACTTGGAAAACTCCTAGGTGACCCCTAATTTGAATTGCATTAATTGGAAGCATTTTAAAGATCAAAAGGCTATTATTGCTAGTTGCAGTGGTAGCTACATATGGAAAATGGCTGCAGAGATTCACGATATAAAAATAGTTCATTGCTAAATTCGAAATTCTGTTAATGTCACAAACAGTGGGATGTGAAACACAAATGAATTGTGATGACAGTTGAGTACCAAGCTGCCTATTTTTTTCCCTTCAGAGCTGCCCGTATTTGGCTTTATATTTTCCTCAGTCCTGATTTAACCCATCAATATTTGTATTTTCTGTAGCTAGCACCACCTTGGAACATACCACTGAAGGATTTTATTCCTAAATGTTTCTCAGTTCCTAGGAAGTCCGTTGCTTCTTTTCCCATATATGTGTATTCTTGAATCTTCTTTTACCTCTCACTGTGGAGTCAGAGTTTGGAATACTTTTTAACCTACACTCTTATATGCTCTATATTTCTCTTTACACTTCCATTTCTCTCAAGTGCTTAAAGTGTCTTTCCATTCTTCTTGAGCTGCAGGCTGTTTGTATAGAGCATATTTCTTCTCCATGTGGCTTTGACTTGGGGCACTCGCTGTCATCTTGATAATCTGCATTCATTTCCCACTATAGTTTTTAAAATCTTGTTTATTTAAAATGTTACTTTTATCCTTATTGGGAGAAGGTCTTTACGATCCTGGATTTGGGGAACCAGATTTATTTTACGAACCGAATAAAGCTCCCTTTTAAATGCAGCAATTCCACATAACCATAAGCTAGCTTGACCTTTGGGAAATGTCATTAAAAAATCTCTTTAGACTATTCCTAAAATGACCAAATTATTTAGGCTTAATGGATTTTGTAGCATGGATACTAGGCCTACCTCATAGAGCAACAGTCCTGCCTGGCTAAATACTTTTTTATTTGGATTTTACTGCATGTGGCGATTTGACTGCTATTTGTTGAGTGACCTCTCTGTGCCAAGCATTTTACATTTAATTCTTAAAACAACCCTGTGAAATAGTTACTATTATTTTTATTTAATAGATGAGAAAATCTTTAAGTACAGAGGTTAAATGACTTGTTAAAGGGTGGAACCCAAGGATTGGTTTTTTTTCCATTACCACAGGCTTGTACCTGGTTATAGATTTACAATACTTGTAGTGGGAAGTTTGTAGTATAATTTAATTGGGGGCAAAGCCAATTTCAGCAGAGCAAACAAAGTGGCGATGGGATTTTATTGTGTTATCATTTTATTGAAATGTGACCCTCAGGCTATGGATTTCCTAGATTTCCAGAAGGGAAAAGTATATGAGTATAGGCAACTTATTTGCATGCTCCCTTTGACTTCAGTGTGCCTGTTATTACTCTTTTTGGAAAAAAAAAAAAAACTTGGACTTGAAGTGAGTGGTTCATAGACCAAGGGTTGCTGACTTCCCATCAAGAGCCTCCTGTAACTTGTCTTAGTCTTTTTCTCTATAACTAAAATCTGTTGATTTCCAATAAATACATCCTGTAAACCTTTCCCCCACCAAGTTTTATGAAGAATTTATAGATTGTAATTATTAACTACCTTTATTATCCATTCAGCATCAATATTTATGTTTCTTTTATGAGGCATTAATGCCACTTTACATTTATATAGCACTTTATAGTTTAGAAAGCATATGCCAAAAATGGTAGTACATTGTCTTTTCTTCAGGGTGATGAAGAATACCGATACGTAATGTAGCAGTGAGTGGAGAGACTGGCCTTCAAATTCAGAATCTTTATTTTCCACGGTGGTGCTAGGTCCCGGCTTGCCTCTTTGCCTCTGTGCATTTAGACCATTTTGTTCATCAGTTTGCACTCCAAACCCAAAGACCTTGCACTGAACATGGACTAGGAGTTTGTGTAACTATCTTAGCTTATAATTTTGTCGTAATTATTTACTTCCTTTTTGTCAGAACTTCTAAGACGAACTCCTGAAATTTCTCTGGAATTTAGAGTGAAATTTTAGCTGAAATAAAAACAGAAAGACAGAAAGAAAAGAAACTATAACAAAAATCCTGGAACCATCTTTCTTCAAATATCCCCTTGACAAGAAAACTATAAAACTTGTATTGTAAGACGCTAGGGTTTTGGATTACATATTATGAGTGTTTTGCCTGGTCTGCATCTCTCCTGTTCACCCTTCCTCTGGTCACAATGAATATTCAATTTCCTTCTCTCAAACTCTGACAGTTACCAGTTTTGATATACTTTCACTATATCAAAATGAACTCTAAATTTAAAGTGAAGTAGGTGTTTTTCTCTTTCACATTTTCAAGATTCAAAAAGTTTTCACATGTATTTCTCAAAAATCACTGTGAATCTCTGCCCCAAATGCTGTTTCTTTAAACACATAACTATTGCCATATTTTACAAATCTGAATACAACTGGGTATTTTCATCCTTTCTTTTAATCCCAAATAACTTCAACTTTTGTTCCTCCCCTACAAATATTGAGTCCTAGAAGTATAAGTGAAAATTAACAGCTCTAAAGGATTAGCACTTTATAATTCAAAGTTTGCTCTTTTAGAGTTTATTCACAATTAGCTTCCTGTCATGCTGTTTCTAGCCTAACCATCCTTTTCACAACTGCAACTATTACATTGGTAATAATATGTATTCACAGTATTATAAAAATATGTAGAAAAATTCCACGTATATGTTCCATACTCTCTCTACCCCCTGAATTGTTGACAGGAGAAAATATATTTCCAAAAGAAGGGCATCATTTGCTTGGTAAATTTTAACATTGGTTGAACTGATATTCTTGTTCATGAAAAATATTGAAGATTTATGACTTATTTTTCCTTTTAGCTGCACATGGCTAATATAATAAATTTTGAATATAGATTGAATATAGTCATAATCATAATCATACCACATTTAAAAGCAATGTTCTAGCCAGGCATGGTGGTGTACACCTGTAATCCTAGTATCTGAGGAGGCTGAAACAGGAGGATCACAGGTTTGAGGCCAGCCTCAGCCA
>PVJS01045991.1:0-16006 GCA_004027185.1 Glis glis | reverse complement strand
TGCAGTTCCAATTTAGGACACAAGAGGGAGTATGAGACTGACCCTTTGCGGAGGGCCCCAGGGCAGCCTTATCAGCAAGCCTCCCTTAGCAAGTCTTCTGAGAAAGACTAAATAGGAGCAGTTGTTCCATAACAGGAAGGCACCCTGACTTATTTTATAGAATCTAAAATGGTTCTTAGGTTCCATGGAAACGTATCTGAAGGGGAAATCATTGGCAAGCCCAATGTCCTCTAAGGGCTGTCAGATCCCTTAAAGTTCCTGTTATCCAACCTCCCATTATGCACCACCTATTTTACATACATTGTCACTTAATTTAACAGTCTCAAAGAGCCCATGAAGTAATTCTGATCCCCATTTTACAGATGAGCAACCTGTGACCTAGAGAAATTCAATCATATACCTATCAAGTGGTAAAAGACGTACTTGAACATGGACTGTCCGATTCTTAAACTTATTGTATTAATTTTAAATCAATTATCTTATTGAACAAAGGTGGTTCAGAAAGAGGACTGGTCACTGGTAGGTGATAGCTCATGAGACCGAGGGAAGACTGTGCGTAGGTTAGGCTCATGGACACTGAGGACCCCAATCCCAGGCCACAGAAATGCTTGGGCCACTGCTGTGTAAACACACCGCAAGAAGGGGAGGCGTTAGTGGGAGTCACTTAGCCAGTGTCACCTTGGGAAGGTCACCTGTCCGCTCTGCATGCTAATTTCCTCTTCTCTAAAATGAGTCGACTCCTTCTCATCCATCAGGTCTCAGCTCAACGCCACTCGCTTGAGAGGCCTTCCCTATTTAATTATTCTAAAATAGTCCCCTAGCCGGGCATGGTGGCGCATGCTTGTAATCCCAGTACTTGGGAGGCTGAGACAGGAGGATCGCAGGTTCAAAGCCAGCCTTGGCAACTTAGCAAGGCTCTCAGCAACCAAGTGAGACCCTGTTTCCAAATAAGAAATAAAATTGAGCTGGAGGTGTAGCTTGGAGGTAGAATGCCTCTGGGTTCAAGCCCCAGTATCAAAAAATAAAAATAAAATAGTCCCCTGCCCTGGTCACTCTATCCCATCATCTTGTTGGACTAGTTCCTGAAATATGCTTATTACCATCTGCAATTTTCTTTCATATTTTGCTTACTTATTGTCTGTCTCCGTCCCAGGCTTCGGAGCTCGCGTGTGAGCAGGGGTTCAGCTAGATCATGCCTGTGCGCTCTGTGCTGGGAACACAGTAAGGGATCAATGGAATCTTTGTGGAATGGACAAATGAATGATAGAATGATGAAGAACTAGGAACATAGGGTGAAGCTACTAATAGGCAGATTTCAGAAAAGAGGACTCCCTAACAACAGTTATACAAAGGCAAAACAGTTATCCTAAAGGGATAGTGTCCCCATCCTGGGAAGTGAGCATGTCAAGGGTAGAGAGGGGCTCCCCTGTTGCAGTGGGGCAGAGGCAGATTTGAGGTTCCTTTGGGTCCTCAGAAAAACCTCAATTAAGTTTTGAATTAAAACCTTAATAACATGGTGCTGTCTAGTCATTGTCTACGTTAAATTATAGAATAGGCATTCTCTGTTTAATAACTGGGAATAGCCAAGCAGAGTGGCACATGCCTGTAATCCCAGTACTTGGGAGGCTGAGACAGGAGGATTACAGGTTCACGGACCCCGTTAGCAACTTAGTGAGACCCTCAGCAACTTACTGAGACCCTGTTTCAAAATAAAAAATAAAAAGGGCTAGGGGTGCCAGGCATGGTGGTGCACGCTTGTAATCCCAGTACTTGGGAGGCGGAGATCGGAGGATCCGGGTTCGTGGCCAGCCTCAGCTAATTAATGAGGCCCTCCACAACTTTGTGAGACCCGGTTATCAAAATAAAGGGTAAAAAATAGGGCCGGGGGTGTAGCTTGGAGGTAGAACGCCCCTGGGTTTCAATCCCTGGTACCGCAAAAAAAAAAAAAAAAAAAAAAGGCTAGGGTACGTAGCTCGGCAGTAGAATGCTTCTGGGTTCAATCCCTACTACCAAAATAAATAAATAAATAAAATAAAAAAGACCTGGGGATAAAGAGGCCCTGAGGGTGGGAGAGGCAGAGACAAGGGGACTGACAGTGCTGGATTCTGCATCTGGGCTCTATAGGAGAGGTCTGACTGAGACACTGTGGGTTTCATTACATTTGAATAAAATAAATGAAGACAATTATGAATAGTCATTTCCAGAGCAGTTGCTGCCTTTACCACTGGGCTCTCTCTCTCTCTCCCTCTCTCTCTCTCTCTTTCTCTCTTCTTTTTGTGGCACTGGGGATTGAATCCAGGGACTTTCTACCTCTGAGCTACACCCCCAAGCTCTTTTTATTCTTTGTTTTGAAACAAGGTCTTGGTAAGTTGCTGAGAGTCTCAGGACACTGCTGAGGCTGTCCTCAAACCTGCGATGCTCTTGTCTCAGCCTCCCAAGTACTGATGAGATCTTTCTAAAACATAAATTTGGCCAAATCTTCCCCCTGGATACAGCCATGTAGGTTCTGAACTGCCCTGATCATCAAGTCTGTCATCCTCTGCACAGGCCCCAGGCCCTGGCTGGCCTCTGGCTCTGACTTACTTTTCCTGTCTCCCTCATCATGGGCTACTGTGTCCATTATGCCTGTGCTTCCAGAGACTCACCATTCTCTGTGGTCCCCTGAGGACTCCACATCCCTCCACAGTCCATCTGCCTTGGCTGCTTCTCCATGCATTTAACTCCTACTGATCCTTGAAGGCCCGGCTTAAGTCTCAAGTCCACATCCCAGGACCTAGCATGGGGCTGAGTCTAACATCTCGGCTCCTCCCTGGTGACCTCTCCCGCAGTGAGAAAGCAGTCATGTCCTGCCAAATACATTATGTGGCTGATTTAAGTCTTGGCTCTCTCTAATTTTTTGGGGGGGAAGGGGGTACTGGGGATTGAACCAGGGGCATTCTACCTCCAAGCTACACCCCCAGCCCTATTTTTTTTTTATTTTGAAACAGGGTCTTTCTAAGTTGCTGAGGCAGGCCTTGAACCTGTGATTCTCCTGTCTCAGCCTCCCAAGTACTGGGATTACAGGCATGCGCCACTGCGCCCGGCTCTCTCTACTTTTAGTAGATAAGAAACCATGGGCTAGTTACTTGCTTACATCTAAGATAGTATCATTCAGTCCCCACTTTGTAGGCTTATTGTGAAAATTAAATAAGATGGTGGTAGTGAAAAATTCTTTGTAAATATTTACAAATAATCCTTTGTAAAAATGCCTATTATTCAGCAAATCACCCTTAAGCCCCTCTAAGAATGCTCCAGGAGGTGCTGTGTTAGGTAGTGGGGTGGCCTTGACTTTTGTGGAGTTCAGAGTAGCGGATCTCATAGCTTATCATCCTGCATCACTGAGCTCCTTTTGGTCAGGGACCATGTGTTATTGGTTTAATCTGGGCATGGTGATGCATGCCTGTAATCCCAGTACTTGGGAGGCTGAGACCGGAAGATCTGGATTCGCAGCCAGCCTCAGCTACTAAATGAGGCCCTCTGCAACCTAGTGAGACCCTGTTTCAAAATAAAGAATAAAAAAAATAGGGCTGGGGGTGTAGCTCAGAGGTAGAATGCCCCTTGGTTCAATCCCTAGTAACACACACACACAACACACACACACACACACATACACACACACTAAATGGTTTCTTTTGCTCACAGTTTTGAAGGTTCCAGTCCATGGTCAATTGGCCACATTGCTTATGGTCCTATTATGAGGCAACACTTCAGGAACAGAGTGTGAGGTGGAACAAAACCCCTCACCTCATGGCCAGGACACAAAAGAGAGAAGAAGGGGGCAGGGTTCCCCTATCCCATTCAAGAGCATGCCCAAAGACCTAAAAACCTCCCACTAGGCCCCACCTCTTAAAGGTTCCACCACCTCCCAATCTGGGACTAAGCCTTTAACATATGGATTTTTGGGGGCACTTAAGATCCAAAATGTAGCAAGGTACTCAGGAGGTATTTTCTGGATGGATGAGTGAATGAATGAATGAATGAATGAATGACATTCATTCCTGGGAGAAGGAGAAACTCATGAAAACTCGTGGAGATGTTATGGAGTAGGTCAGATTCAGAGAATCCCAAGTGGTTTAAAGTTGGTGGAGCTCAGCATCTAGCAATGAGGCTGAAGGGTAGATGGGGCCAGACTCCCAGGGGCCATGTGCTCCTATTAAACAGATGGGTTTCAGAGGAGGGTGATGGTTTTTTTCTTCTTCTTTTACTAGGGATTGAACCTAGGGGCACTCTACCTCTGATCTACACCCCCAGCTCTTTTTATTTTGAAACAGGGTCTTGCAAAGTTACTGAGAGTCTCACTAAATTGCTGAGGTTGGCCTTAAACCTATGATCCTCTCTTGTCTCAGCCTCCCAAGTACTGGGTTTCCAGGCGTGCTCAACCTCACCCAGTGCGATGGGGCTTTTAAACTGTAGTGTGGAGTGTGGATTACAGGGAAGACTGAAGGTTACTGTGGGAGTAGGACAGTGAGGAGGCCTTAGCCATGGGATGGGGAGGTCCAGGGAAGTAGGATGCTTTGCACTGGTGTAGGGTTGGCAAGGTGGGCAGGGGAGAGGGAGAAGTAGTGGCAGTTCCCGGGGCCTGACCATTTGACCATTCACATGTTGAATGTTTCTCACATCTGTCTCTTTGACAGTGGTATGTCTTGGTGATAGGGCAGTGCCCTCAGTGTAAATTTCAACCAGTTTCGCTTCATAAAGAGATGTAAATTGGGAGAATAGACTTGCATGTTCACTCGTTTTACAAGTGAAAAAACCAAAACAGAAAAACCCCTGCATCCATGCCTCTTTGTGAGACACTTTGCTCTTCTTCCCGATCAGAGTTAGACTTTATTTCTCCATCCCTTTGGATCTGGGTTGGGCTCCTGGCTTGATTTGGCCAGCAGAATGCAGCCTAGGTGATGTTATGTTATGTCTGAGGCTGACTTTGAGAGATTGCGTCTGCTGCCGTTACCCTCTTGGAATACTTCCCTGAGGCTAGCCGTAAGCTGGGCTAGCCTACTAGGGGATGAGAGGTGCCTGGAGAAGATCAGTGGTGCCCAGCCAATACCGTCTGCTAGAAACATGAGTGAGAACATCTTAGACGTTCCTTCCTGTCCAGCTGACCTTCCCACTGAATATAGCTCATGAGTTATCCCAGGTGAAACTAGCAAGCGAGCTATATAACCACTCACAGGAATGTGAGAAATAATAAATTATTGTTATTTTAAGCCACTGAATTTGGGGGTGTGGTTTTTTACGCAGCAATAGACAGATAACTGAAACAAGTTCTGTGCTCCCTACATCAGTAAACAGCTTCATTGTCTATCTGCTTGTTCAGGCCAATGCCTTCTCTTCATATCTCACATTTCATTTGCCACCAAGTCCAGGGAATTTTATCTCCTAAATATATATTTAAAATCCTTCTGCGTTCCACTGGGTGTGGTGGCGCAGGCTTGTAATCCCAGTACTCGGGAGGCTGAGACAGGAGGATCATAGGTTCAAGGCCAACCTTAGCAATGCAGTGAGGTTCTCACCTACACCCCCAGCCCTATTTTATTTTTCACTTTGAAACTGAGTCCCACTAAGTTGCTGAGGGCCTTGCTAAGTTGCTAAGGCTGGCCACAAACCTGTGATCCTCCTTTCTCAGCTTCCCAAGTACTGGGATTACAGGGGTGTGTCTGAGCTTACAAGTACTGAGCTTGTAGGACTCTTAATAACAATGGTGTTCACTGGTCAACCAAAATATTGGGATCTGAGGCCTGGCTTTCAAATCAGACAGGCCTGGTATCTGTCCTACTCCCACATTTACCAAATGTGTGATCTTGGGCAAGTTTCTTTTCTTTTCTTTTCTTTTCTTTTCTTTTTCTGTGGTACTGGGGATTGAACCCTGGAGTGTTCTACCTCCAAGCTACACCCCTGGCCCTATTTTATTTTTATTTCAAAACGGGATCTTGCTAGGTTGATGAGAGTATCACCACTTGCTGAGGCTGTCCTTGAACCTGTGACCCTCCTGTCTCAGCCTCCCAAGTACTGTGATTACAGGCATGCGCTACCATGCCTGGTTTTGGTCAAGTTTCTGACTTGTTTACTCATCTATAAAAAGGGATGACAATCCATACCTTGCACAGTTATACTGAGGATTAAATGGGATAAAACATATACGTGATTGTAGTATATTTGAAGGATTCTAGAATATTTCAATGGTTATAATTGTTAGCCAAAGGTGGAATTTTTTTTTTTTTTTTGGTACTGGGGATTGAACCCAGGGGTATTCTACCTCTGAGCTACACCCCCAGTCCTATTTTTTATTCTTTATTTTGAAACAGGGTCTCACTAAGTTGTGGAGGGCCTCACTAAGTAGCTGAGGCTGTCCACAAACCTGGATCCTCTGGTCTCAGCCTCCCAAGTACTGGGATTACAGGTATGCACCACCTTGCCCAGCTCCTATCCCTTTTATTTTTTATTTTTGAAAGGGGGTCTTGCTAAATTGCTGAGTCTGGTCTTGAACCTCCAATATCAGCCTCCCAAGTACTGGGCTTACACGCATGCACTACCATGCCTAGCCTCTTCTGATTCTTTACCCATGAGGCACCTACCCGGACACCTTCCCACCTTCCTACCTTCCTTCCTTCCTTCCTTCCTTCCTTTCTTCTTTAATAGTGAGGATCGAACCCAGGGGCTTTCTACCTCTGAGCTACACCCTCAGCACTTTTTATTTTGAAACAGGGTCTGGCTAAGTTGCTGAGGCTACCCTTGAACCTTTGATCCTCCTATCTCAGCCTCCCAAGTGCTGGGATTACAGGCTTGTACCCCCATGCCTGACTCTGACACTGATTTTCTTACTCATCTTTTACTCTCCCTCCCATTTTGCCAAGTGAATTCCAATTCTCTTCCCTCTTTTTCAAAGAACAGTTTGGGGCCAGCCTCAGCTACTTAGTGAGGCCCTCCGCAACTTAGTGAGACCCTGTTTCAAAATAAAGAATAAAAAATAGGGCTGGGGGTGTAGCTCGGAGGTAGAATGCCCCTGGGTTCCATCCCCAGTACTGCAAAAAAGAAAAGAGCAGTTTGGTGTTCCCACTTCTCCTCCCAGACTTACATATTCACACTGATGAAGGCCTTGAGTAGGACAAAAGGGTCTTCTGTACATCAGGATATATCCTTCTTAGAAGGCAGTTGTGCTAAAAAATAGCATTTTTCTGTTATAATAACCACAATGTTTCATATTTATTGAGTGCTTACAGTGCTTTCCAGTAGCTCATTTCCTCATTCGCTCTTCATGGCAACTCTGGGAGGTAGCTCTCATTGTTCTTTCCACAAACGAGGAAAGGGTGCGTGTGTCAGAAAAATGAGGCAACTGACATAAGATCACACAGCAAGCAAACAGTGGGACAAGGACTGAAAACCAGGTCGGTCTGGCCCCAAGCCTGTGCTCTTTCTCCTTTACTACTTGGCCTTTCCGGGAAGGGAGGAGAAAGTAATCAGAAGACCCCAGGCTACATAAAAGCAAAACCATCTGTTCTCATATTGTTTCACAAGTTTAGAAGGGTGGTTTTACATGTCATCTCATTATTCCTGTGAAGAATGGGTAACCATTATCATCTCACCCATTTGGAAATGAGGAAACTAGGGTTTGTGGGAGAAAGGGAGAGAGGGAGCAGTCAGCACAGGATGTTTGATTTAAGAGGTTCGTATTGTGAAGCTGCAGGAGCTGGTGGCTGTGGAGATATGAATGGGGGGGGCAAGCACTGAGGACCAGGAACCTCCATGGCCACTGAAGTCACCAGGAGGATGGCAGGACAGGAGCCGGTGAGGATGGCCATGAGCCAAGGACAGAAATCTTTAATGCATAAAGAGAAAATGGGGTCAGGATGAGGAGGAGTGGAGGGTGGTACGGCTGATGAACAAAGGGGAAGGAATTTCTGTACAAGGGTGGGAGTCGCAGAACTGACCACCTCTTAGTTTATGGTGTGTGGGCAGTGCAGACGGCTACAAGGAAGCTGTGTCCTGGAGGAGCGTAAGGTCCAGAAAGACAAAGAAGGAGCCTGAGGACTGTGGAGAAGCCGCAGGTGTAGGGGAGGTTGCTGAGAAAGGAGCAGGATTCCAGGGGCGCAGGGGAAAGGGCTGGCAGTGAAACAGACAATGGGAATGTGAGTGAAAGGGCCAGCAAGTCGCTCAGAACAGATTATGAGAAGGACTGCAAGTCTGTGGGAGGGGCCAGGCAAGCAGAGGGGCTGTCAATTTGGGAGGTCCCCTAGGCTGGGGAGCGACGTTGTAGACAGGGTTATAACAGAACCTGGGGGAAAACTGGTTTTGGTATCTGACTGACTCAGACCTCTAAGATTTGGTCTAGGGGAAGATTGTAAGGAAGGACAGTGACTCTCCACCAAATGTGGCAACTAGCTCGTGTGACTTCAGGAAGACCGGAAGTGAAGTCCACCCCAGGGTTTGAAGGTGGGATGCTAATTACCTCCAGTACTTACTATCCTTGGCAGAGCTGGGACTTCCTGATGCCCAGTCAGGAACATTTTCCCATTCCAGTTGGCAGCCTCTAAGCTACTGCTGGTAATGGGGAAGCGTTGAAAGTTTCTTAAACAAGGTCGATGGTGACATTTAGAAAGGTTACTCGGGCTGCTGGTGGAGAGGATGGATTGGAGAACGCAGGCAGGAATTAGGACGCTGTTGATTAGTCTAGGCAAGAAGTGATGAGGCCGGGACTGCAAGGGCAGTGGAGACCAAGAGGACGGCAGGGATATCCTAAGCGAGGCCCTGCTAGTACCAGATGGGTAGGATAGCATGTGGGCGTGAAGGAATGCGTAGCACAGAGGACAACGCCCAGATTTCTGGCTCAGTTTCTTCTTGCAGTCAGCCATCCAGGTTCTGCCTCCCTCTCTGGTCTTTGGTGAGGATGGAGGGATGGCACCGACGGGAAAGCTCAGTATCCACCATCATCGACGGGATTATGGAAGCTATCGTATCGCCCAGTAGGTTTAGTCTATGGAATGGGGTACGAGAATTAAGGTAAATCGCCATAGTCGCCCAGATCGTGGGACCCCAGGATACCTTGATTCCCCACACCTGCCAGGAGCCGGGGGCGGGGCGAGCGCTGGCTCCGCCCCTGGGCGGGGCCTGGACCGCGGGAGCCGAACCCCGCTGGAGCCCGAGCCGCAGCCCCGGCCGCCGAAGTGGGGACCAGTCGGCCCGCCCGCCCGCCCCGCCCCGCCACACCGCCGCCCCCGGCCCCGCCGCGCGCCCGCCGCCAGGTGCGACCGTCCGGCTGCGCTGTGCGAGCCCCGGGTCCGCGCTCGGAGTCCGAGGTGAGGGGCGCGGCCGCGGCATGCCGCCCGCCGAGGGAGCGCGGGGCACCGAGGGGCACCGAGGCTGGGGATGGCCGGCAGGGAGGGGCCTTGGCAGGGGCGCTGAGGGGTCTCCCCGAACGTGGGGCCGGCGGGGAGCTCCGAGGGCAGGGCGGCGGGGCGGGGAGCGGGAGAGCGGCGCCGCGGCCCTGGGCAGGAGGCGAGGCTGGAGCACAGGGGGCGTTGGCGGCGGAGGCTGCGAGGGGCGCGCTGCGAGGGGCGCGGGCGGAGGGCGCGGGCGCCGGGGGACGGGACCGGGCAGCGCCCGCGGAGGGAGGCGTGGAGGCGGAGAGCCGAGCGGAGCGGAGGGGTGGGCGGGGGTCCCTTTGGGCTGAGAGGAAGGGGCGCCGAAGGAGGGGCGTCTGGGGGGAGAGGGTCAGGGACGGAGGATCTGAATATGGATAGCTGGAGCGGAAAGGGTGCGGAGCCCGAGCCCAGCTGGTACCGGCGAGGGGGTCGCGGGGGTCGCGGGGAATGGAGGGCGGGGTGGGGCTTGGAGGCGGGAGCTTGGAAGAATGGGAAGGTGGGGGCCGGCTGGGTCCACCCTACTGCGGAGGAAGGGGCGGGCTAGGGGAGGGGGAGGGCCGCGGCCCGGGATGTGGGCCGGGGGCGCCTGGATTCTGGTCAGGAGTGGGGAGGCGGCTCTGGAATAGAGCAGGGTCTGGCTGCTGGAAATGGAAGAGCCATTAGGGAACTTGGGGAGTTTGGGGTGTTAGGGGTGTTGGGCTAGGTTGGGGAGGAGGCCAGGTGAGGGTTGTAGTCTAGGAGGGGGAGGTAATGGGGGCACCCCCAGTGGAGCCTAGGTGCTAGCTGTGTTTGGGCTCCTCAGAAGGCTGGGGAGGGGAAGCAGGTACTGAACCCCGTTACACTGCCACCTGGGATCACGGACAAGAAGAGAATTCATGGACAGAAAAATTCATCCGTAGGCTTACCCTGTTGTGGCGTCTAATACAGGAAGGGACTTTGGGGAGGGCAGTGTAGTAGCCTACACTAGAAGCTGACGGAGGTATGGGGGCGGGGTGGGGTGGGTTTCTTCATCCCAGCTTCCCAGAACCCAGATGTAAAGGGGTGATGTGTGTGCATAGGTGGATACACACCTGGTCTGTGCTTATAAACAGAGGCAGACAATGGAAAACAGGAAAGGTCCTATCTGTGGTAGTGGGAAGCCCTAGTGTGGCAGGACTCAGAGGAGAGGCGTTTTAGAAAGGAGGTGAGTCAGGGAAGCCACCTGGTCATGAAGGATTTAGCTAGAATTGGAGTAACGTGTCTTCCCACCAAAGGATACAATATAGGAAAAGGCAAAAACCTAAAATGATCTCCAGTCCAAGAAATAAATCTCCAGTTTCTTAAGGATTGGGAAATAAAAGGAGGCATTGGTAGCTGAGAATGTTTAAATAGATTTCCCCTCTAAGTTGGAGCACCTTAAGTTTCCTCTCTGTCTCCCCAGAGTACACACAAGGTCCAGCACACAGTAGGTGCTTAGTTGACTGTCGACCTAATCAATAAGCTATGGTGGTGCTCCTGCTTCAATTTCTTCATCTACCCCAAGAATCGTTCTAAGAATCCAGTAGGGTAGGCCGGGCGTGGTGGCACACACCTCTAATCCCAGTACTTGGGAGACTGAGACAGTAGGATCACAGGTTTGAGGACAGCCTCAGCAAGTAGTAAGACTCTTATCAACCTAGTGAGACCCTGTTTCAAAATAAACATGAAATAGGGCTGAGGGTGTAGCTCAGGGGTAGAATATCCCTGGGTTTGATCCCCAGTGACACACACACACACACACACACACACACGCACGCACACGCACACACACAAAAGAATCCAGTAGGGTAATGTGGGCAAAACTGTAAAGATGGCTATGTTTCCAATCTGGATGGAAATGAACATTTATCAAACATTTATTATGTGCAAGATAGAATGTATTGAAAGCAACTATTAGAATGCTTGGCATTTAGCAGGTGCTCAATAAATGATAGCAATTATGATACTCTTTCCATGGCTATAAGAGACCTGGGAAAGCAGTGAGGAGGTGGGCTGGGCCAGGCTGGGCTGGTAGTGATGGGTTGGCAGTGGGGAATGGTTTAAAGAAAGACTAAATTTAAAAAGTTAGTAGAATATGCCATTTGAGAGAAGGGACATATAGTAGAATGAGTTTCGCCCGACGTTTGCTTCTTATTCTCACTGGTAAATGGTCCCTGAAGGACGAGAGGGGATCACATTAGTGAGCACCTGCATCACTTGTAATCTTCCCAACATTGCTTGTTTGACAGAGGGGGAAGCTGTGTCTTAGTGGTGTAAAATCTCTTGCCTAGGTCTCATGAAATGACAGAGCTGGGAACTGAATCTAGTTTTCTGACTTGGAACCTCAAACTATTTTCATTACTCAGAATGACTTTTTTAAAAAAGTGGGGGTTTTGTGTGTGTTTTTGTGGTGCTAGGGATTCAACCCAGAGGCAATCTACTTCTGAGCTGCACCCCCAGCCTTATTTTATTTTTCATTTTTGAAACCGGGTCTCACTAAGTTGTGGAGGGCCTCACTAAGTAGCTGAGGCTGGCCATGAACCTACAATCCTACTGTCTCAGCCTCCCAAGTACTGGAGTTACAGGTGTGTGCCTGGCTAAAACAAACTTTTAAAAGAGGTCTATGAAGTGTTCTCTCATAAACCGTTTTTAATTCTTACAATAGAATTGTCAGAAAGCCATTTTATTAACTAATTTTATGGATGGGGAAACTGAGGCTCATGGTGTGATTTGCGTAAAGTCATACAACTACTGAGAGAGCCAGGGCTCAACCCAGGTCTCTTGGGACTCCATCTCGTGCTCAACATTTGACTTTATTTAAAAAGAAATGCACATACACAAACCTATAAGACTCAATCACTATCCGGAGCATGAAAGAGGGGAGGGGGAGGGAATAGGGTGGGATTGGAGGGAGGGCTAAATGTGCAATGTGTGCATGTATGATGTTGATACCCTGACATATATCAAAATGTATAATTACAATGCACCAATAAATGAACATAAAAAAAAAGAAAAAAATGCAAGTCAGGTGTGGTGGCGCACACTTGTAATCCCAGTACTTGGGAGGCTGAGACAGGAGGATCGCAGGTTTGTGGCCAGCCTCAGATACTTAGTGAGGCCCTCTGCAACTTAGTGAGACCCGGTTTCAAAATAAAGAATAAAAAATAAGGCTGGGATGTAGCTCGGAGGTAGAATGCCCCTGGATTCAATCCCCAGTACCAAAAAAAAAAAAAAAAAAAAAAAAAAGAGAAATGCATCCACTCCCATCTTCACCAGTGTATTGAGTTGCTCTCTCTTGCTGGATACCAGGGCTCTTCCCTCCTCTTTCCCCTCTTTCCTGACTGAAGGTGACTCTTCCTTAGGTGCTTCTTTCTGCTGCCTGGGTGACTGAAAGGGTTATTTGTTTTTCACAGCAACCCTTTGAGGAGCCATTTCTTTCCTTCCCCCACCGTAGGCCCAGAGATGACTTCCCAGATGGTTCCTGGGCCTTCATTTGTATTGCTCACGGAGACAGCGAGCTACCCAGTTTATCATTTTATGTGACTGTCACAAAAGAGAGGGAAGATTTGATCGATCTTATCTTACAAATGCAGTTTTGCACGCACCACTGTGCAGTGACCTGTCTGCTCAGATCTGCCTCAGGCGCTGCCTGCTGGGATGCTTCATGCCTCTCTTCCAGACGTCTGCCCCCTCCTGAGAAGATCCCCATGGGGGCTTCCATCGGAACCCCTCAGCTCCCAGCCTCTCCCTGTTCTCACACCACCTACTGGGAAAGCCAAGCTGCATCCGAATAATGTTGCTAGTGCAGTGTGGCAGGTTCAGGGGGTAACTCAGTGTTGGGCTGCTTCTCTACTCACCTTAACGTTGTTAAGGTTTTTATTTCCCTTAAGCCTGGTCAAATCTGGGAGACCTTAGCAGAATTTTTGATCATGAATTGACTTGCTGCATGACCTTAGCCAAAGTGCTTCTCTGTGTGGAGCCTCAATATTATTTAAATGAAGAGGGGGGTGGGGTACATCAGACCAGGAATGGAAACTATCTTTTACTCTTGCCTTCACTCCTTACTCTTACATCTGTGGTAGGCATAGCTAATAAAGGGGGGCATTTCCTACTTTTCCCACTGATTCTACGCAAGGCCACATGTAATTTCTCAACATAGTGTGTGAAGCACGCTTATATTTACTCTCTTACTTAAAATTCATAGCAACCAGCTGTGCATGGTTGTGCACATCTGTACTACCAGTACTTGGGAGGTTGAGACAGGAGGATCACAGGTTTGAGACCAACCTCAGCAACTTAGTAAGACCCTCAGCAACTTACAGACTGAAGAAACAGGCCTGGGGGTGTAGCTCAGAGGTAGAATGTACCTGGGTTCAATCCCTAGTACCCCCTCCAAAAACACAACAACAACTTTGGGAAATAGTTGTTATTATCAGATGAAGACATTGAGTCTTAGAGTTTTAGTGATCTGCCCAAGTTCATACATTGAGTTACTGGGGAAGTTGGGATGAACATTTGGGCTTTTTGTTGTAATAAAGCTGCCACTCCAAAATCTTTCTAATTCTAGCAGTTTAAGAGTGTAATTCTGAGCCAGGCATGGTGGCGCACGTTTGTAATCCCAGTACTTGGGAGGCGGAGACCGGAGGATCTGGGTTCAGGGCCAGCTTCAGCTACTTAGTGAGGCCCTCCGCAACTTCGTGAGACCTGGTTTCAAAATAAAGTACAAAAAATAGGGCCAGTACCACACACACACACACACACAAAAAGTGTAATGCTGGGCCAGGAGTGATGGTATACACCTGTAATTCCAGTATTTGGGAGGCTAAGACAGGAAGATCACAGGTTCAAGGCCAGCCTCAGCAATATAGCGAGACCCTCAGCAACTTAGTGAGACCTTGTTTCGAAATAAAAACAAAAAAGGGCCGGGTGTGGTGGCACACGCTTGTAATCCCAGTACTTGGGAGGCTGAGATCGGAGGATCCAGGTTTGCGGCCAGCCTCAGCTACTTAGTGAGGCCCTCCGCAACTTCGTGAGACCCGGTTTCAAAATAAAGGATAAAAAATAGGGCCGGGGGTGTAGCGCAGAGGTAGAACGCCCCTGCGTTCAATCCCTGGTACCACAAAAAAAAAAAAAAGGGCTGGGTGTGTAGCTCAGAGGAAGACCGTTTCTGGGTTCAATCCCTAGGAACACACACGCAAACACGCATGCACACACACACACACATGACTGTAATACTGACTTTATCAGAAAAAATGAAAACCAATAATACAACATTTACATTGGTAGTCTGGCACATGAAAAATACTTATTGTTTATTGAAAGAAGTAATATCTCCTAAGAATTTACTATTGGTCCAGTGTCAGTAGATGAAGGATAGATAAACCTCCCTTGAATCTTAAGGGGAGGCAGATAGTTAATTGCAATACAGCCCCAAATAATGGAGCCTAGATGAGGGAGAATGCAGTTGAACAAGATTTGACAATAGAAGCCGGGTGTGGTGGCGCACGCTTGTAATCCCAGTACTTTGGGAGGCGGAGACCGGAGGATCCGGGTTCACGGCCAGCCTTAGCTTGCTCTCTCTCTCTCTCTTTCTCTCTCTCTCTCTCTACTTAGTGAGGCCCTCCGCAACTTCGTGAGACCTGGTTTCAAAATAAAGTATAAAAAATAGGGCCGGGGGTATAACGCGGAGGTAGAATGCCCCTGGGTTCAATCCCTGGTATCGCAAAAAAAAAAAAAAAAAAAGATTTGACAGTAGAAGTGAATGAAAGGGGCTGGTGAAGTAATAATTATCAAGTACCTCCCATGGGCCAGGAAACTGTGCCGGAGTGTTTGTGTTTAATACTGCTTATTCTATTTGTACTGTAGCTCTGCGAAGGAGAAGGCATTTTTAAGGTAATAATGTTTTAAGGTAATAATGCTGTGGCTTAGCGATTCGGTAGGACTTGTTGAGAATTCAACTGATGCCGAGAACAGCAATTTCAAACTTTCCCATAACATTGCAGGGTATAAGTCTAGTCTGAGCACTTAACTATGAGAAGTGGGCAAATCCTTTTAATTCAAATAGAAATAATCGCTGTCCTTCCAACTTTATTTCCCAGATTTATTTAGAGGATAAAATAAGATGAAGGACATGAAATTGAAGTGAAAATCAAACCTGTGTTTTAGTAAATGGACTGGCAATTCTACTCCTAGGAATCTCTCCCAAGGAAGTAATTAGGAAAGTTAATAAAGAGTTATGTAAAAAAATGTTCACAGCAGTTTAATTTATAATCATCAAGAATAGGGAAACAACTTAAAATTAAAAACAACTTTTCCTAAGGAGAGTGACAACATTAAAGAATGGATGAATGCCGGGTGTGGTGGCGCACGCTTGTAATCCCAGTACTTTGGGAGGCGGAGACCTGAGGATCCGGGTTTGCAGCCAGCCTCAGCTCTCTCTGTCTCTCTCTCTCTCTCTCTCTCTCTCTCTCTCTCTCTCTGTATGTCTCTCTGTGTTTCTCTCTGTGTTTCTCTCTCTACCTAGTGAGGCCCTCCGCAACTTCGTGAGACCCAGTTTCAAAATAAAGTATAAAAAATAGGGCCAGGGGTGTAGCGCGGAGGTAGAACGCCCC
>PVJS01045990.1:0-15998 GCA_004027185.1 Glis glis | reverse complement strand
AATGAAAACATATGTCCCTTCTTTTTTTGTGATTGGCTAATCTCACTTAACATAATGTTCTCCAGATCTTTCCATTTTCTTGCAAATGCTGTTATTTTGTTCTTCTTTATTGCTGAGTAGAATTCCATTGTGTGTATTTCCCACAATTTTGTAATCCATTCATCTGTTGATGGACATCTAGGTTGGTTCCATAATTTGGTCATTGTGAATTGTGCTGCTATGAACATGTGTATGCATATATTACTGTAGTTTTCTGGTTTCAATCCCTTTGGTATGATAGAGGTCTAATATCTAGGATATACAAAGAACTTAAAAGACTTTACACTAAGAAAACAAATAATCCGATCAAGAAGTGGGCAACTGAAATGAATAGACACTTCATGAAAGAAGAGATAGAAATGGCCAATAGATACATGAAAAAATGTTCAACATCATTAGCAATCAGGGAGATGCAAATCAAAACTCCTCTAAGATTTCATCTGACCCCAATTAGAATGGCAAGCATTAAGAAGCCAAACTACTTTTCTTTTTTATACTTTTGTTTGATGTACTGTAATTATACATCATACTGGTGCATAGAGTGATAGAAACATACATGCATACGACTCTTGGAGCACTTCCCTCTGGGTCCCACCTTCTTCCTCCCCCTCCCTGTACACATCTTTGAGATTGGAACTGGTAATTTTATATATGTATGTAGCATTATTTTAACTGTTACATTCTTTACATTTTTATCCCCCCTCCTCCCTCTCCTAAACCACCTCTATCACTCCATTGGAGTCTCTGCTCTTCTATCTGATGTTATCGTTATTTCCGAATTTCTATCTAGCTTCCACATATAAAACATACAACTATTCTTTTTTTTTTTTTGCGGTACTGGGGATTGAACCCAGGGGCATTCTACCTCCAAGCTACACCCCTGGCCCTATTTTTTATCCTTTATTTTGAAACCAGGTCTCACAAAGTTGCGGAGGACCTCACTAAGTAGCTGAGGCTGGCAGCTAACCCGGATCCTCCGGTCTCAGCCTCCCAAGTACTGGGATTACAAGCATGCGCCACCACGCCCGGCCAACTATTCATTTTTTGAGACTGGCTAATCTTGCTTAGCATATTATTCTCGGGTTCCATCCATTTTCCTGCAAATGACATTATTTTGTTCTTTAAGGTTGAGTAAAATTCCATTGTGTGTATAAACCATACTTTTGTGATCCATTCATCTGTTGATGGACATCTAGGCTGGTTCCGTAATTTGGCTATTGTAAATTATGCTGCTATGAACATGGATGTGTATATATTGCTATAATATTCTGAGTTCAATTCCTTTGGAAAGATTCCCAGGATCAGTATCACTGAGTCATGTCCTAATCTTCTGAGAAAACTCCACACTGATCTCCATAGTGGCTGTACTAGTGTGCAGTCCCACCATAGTGTATAAAGGTTCCTATTTCCCCACATCCTTGCCAGCATTTATTATTGTTTGTGTTCTTGATGATTATCATTCTAACTGGAGTTAGATGGTATCTCACTGTAGTTTTGATTTGCATTTCCCTAATTGCTAGTGATATTGAACACTTTTTTCACATATTTATTGGTTGTTCATGTTTCTTCTTTTGAGAAGTGTCTATTCAGTTCAGTTGCCAATTTTTGATTGGGTTATTATTTTTAGTGTTAAGTTTTTTAATCTCTTTATATATTCTAGATATTATTCCTTTATCAGGGGGGTAGGTGGTGAAGATCTTCTCCCATTCTGTAGGCTCTCTCTGTAGACTCTTGATGGTTTCCTTTGCCTCACAGAAGCTTTTTAATTTAATGCTATCCATTTATTAATTCTCATTTTAATTTTCTGAGCTTTTGGGGTCTTCTTGAGGATGTTTCTACCAGTACCTATATATTGGAATGTTGTAGTAGTTTCAAAGTTTCTGGTCTAATTTCTAGGTCTTCGATCCATCTTGAGTTAACTCTTAATGCAGGGTGAGAGATTGTAGTTTAATTCCATCCTTCTACATAAGGATAACCAGTTTTTCCAACACCATTTGTTGAAAAGGCTGCCTTTTCTCCAGCGTATGTTTTTTGGCACCTTTATAAAAAATCAACTGGTTTTAGATATGAGGCTTTGTTTTTGAGTCTTCTATTCTGTTCCATTGGTCTATGCATCTATTTTTGTGCCAACACCGTTCTGTTTCTATTATTATTGCTTTGTAGCATAATTTGAAATCTGGTATTGTGATGCCTCTGGCATGGTTCTTATTGCTGAGAATTTCTTTGGCTATTCTGGGTCTTTTTTTTCCATATGAATTTTATAACTGAGTTCTCTAGATCTGTGAAGAATGACCATGATATTTTAATAGGGATTGCATTGAATATGTAGATCACTTTTGGTAGGATGGTCATTTTGATTATATTTATTCTTCCTATCCAAGAGTTTGGGGGGTCTTTTCTTTTTTTTTTTTTGTGGTACCAGGGATTGAACGCAGGGGCGTTCTACCTCTGCGCTACACCCCCAGCCCTATTTTTTATACTTTATTTTGAAACCGGGTCTCACAAAGTTGCAGAGGGCCTCACTAAGTAGACAGAGAGGGAAAGAGAGAGAGCGCACGCGCGCGCGCGGAGCGAGAGAGCTGAGGTTGGCCGCGAACCCGGATCCTCCGGTCTCCGCCTCCCAAAGTACTGGGATCACAAGCGTGCGCCCCCACGCCCGGCTAGGTCTTTTCATCTTCTAAGATCTTATTCAATTTCTTTCTTTAGTGTTTTATAATTTTCATTGTAGAGGTCTTTTACCTCCTTAGTTAAATTTATTCCTCAGTATTTTTATCCTTTTTGAAGTTACTGTGAATGAAATTATTTTGTGGTTTTCTTTTTCAGTGGATTGATGATTGGTGTATAGGGATGCTAGTGATTTTTGTAAGTTGATTTTTGTATCTGACTACTTTGCTGAAGCTATTTATCACCTCTAGAAGTCTTCTGGTTGAGTTTTCTGGATCTTCTAAGTAAAGGATCATGTCATCATGAACAAAGATAATTTCAGTTCTTCTTTCCCTATTTGTACTCCTTTGATTCCCTTCTGTCTTATTTCTGAGGCTAGAGTTTTGAGTACTATGCTGAATAGGAGTGGTGACAGTGGGCATCCTTGCCTTGTTCCTGATCTTAAGGGAAATTCTCTGTTTTTCCCCATTCATAATGATGCTGTCTTTGGGTTTATCATATATGGCCTTTATCATATATAGCCTTCATGATGCTGAGGTAGCCTTCATGATGCTGAGGTAAGTTCCTTCTATCCCTAATTTCTACTTTTAGACCGGCACTAACCAGTAAAACTTTCCTTAGGGATAAAAATATTTTACATCTGCACTGTCCAGGCATCTGGACTGGAAAAAATCTCCTAGAAAGAGAACATTGACCAAGATGAGACGGCAAGGACAGGGTCTGGTGGAAGAGAAAGAGCGAGTAGATGAGGAATGGCCAGTAAAGTAAAAGTCCAGATAAATGGAGAGCACAGAAGCCTAGAGAAGAGCATGGTTAAGGAGAAGGAAACAACCAGCCCCACTGAGTGCAGCTGAGGAATCAAGGAAGATGCAGGTAAAGAACTGTGAATGCAGCCAGGCGTGGTGGCACATATCTGTAATCCCAGTACTTGGGAGGCAGAGACAGGAGGATCCTGGGTTCGAGACCAGGCTCAGCAACTTAGCGAAGATCCTGTTTCATAAAGAAAAAAAAAATGAGGAGGGTGTCTCTCAGAGGTAGAATGCCCCTGAGTTCAATCCCCAGTACCCCCCAACACGTTCACATGAGAGAAAGGGAGAGAGAGAGAGAGAGAGAGAGAGAGATGCTGGTGTCTGTTGGGTGGTGTGGTGGAGAGGAAAGCCCATTGTGCTAGGCTGAGGAGAGAACGAGAGATGAAGAAACATAGACCATGCAGTTAGATGATTCTTCCATGAAAATTTTCAGTAGAGACAGGGAACAGGGCAGTGGAAGAGACAATGATTCTTTTTTTTTCCAGATAGGTGAGCTTAAGTCATTTTTATATGCTGGTGGGAAAGATCCAGTCGAGAGGAAAAGGTCAATATTGCAGAAGAGAATGGAGACAGCTGTAGGACTGACATCCCTGAGAAGGTGTAAAAGGACTCAGTCCAGAGCATGCACACACTTCCTTGCAAGCAAGACCCTGGTGTAGCTAATACAGAACTGACACCATGAATAGACTGAAGCTAGAAAGGGTGGGCACCGACTCAAGTGCTTTTTTGAACCACCATTCCATGAAACTAGTTTTCTCAACTTTTTCTTTTCTGTTCCTGGAAAAAACCTCCAGAATATCTCATGGCATTTTCAGTTATTCTGGGACAACAGCAACAACAAAGAACCCATTGGTCATGTTTAGCCACCATATATCATTAAACCTCCAAAACTTACTGAATTTTAAGCTTCTCTTCTCCTCCAGCTGTAGCTTATCCCAACCCTGGGAATTATCGGTGAGGGAAGGGGAAGGAGAATTTGTTTTTCCTGTCTTTTTGCCGGGATTTTGGCCCTTCCATGCTTCAATCCTGGCAGGGAGAAAGGTAAGGGAAAGAAAGGCCTTAACTGATTGGTGAGTTGTTGTTGGCACTGATGATCTCCCAGGGAGCAGAATTTAAATGCCCATTCTGTCTCTTCTGAAGAATTTTTATAGATTCTTCAAAGACTTCCCATTGGTGAGAATCTTTCTAAGAGAACAATGAAACTCCTGCCCTCTGGTTCCTGACAGTTCACCCTCACCTGTTGGAGTCACCTTCCCTCCATGCAGTCTTCTTAAGGAGAGTCCACCACAAAATGACCCAGTCATATGAAGACCTCAGATCAATGGGGTCCTCATCTGACTGAGGGGAAATGGTCTTGCCCCACTAAACTCATGACCAACGAAACTCTAATCTGGAGCAGTGAGCTAACAACAACCTTTCCTCCTCAGACATTTTGAGTTTTGAGTTCCTTCATATTCCAAGGGACACATGTCAACATCTCTGGGAGCTTATCTTATAGCTCCCCACTGAGATTGAAATGGCAGAGACATTCCTTCCATCCCTCCACCCGTCCTCACCCACTGACACCTCTTTCCAAAGAAACTCCCAATCCTGCATCTCTGATCCTTTCTATTCTATCACCTGGAGGTGGGCGATGGCTGATGCTAGCAGAACAGGTCTCCAAGCACATCCTGCATGCCAGCAGAACAGTTTCCAAGCACATCCTGCAGAGATGGCCCAACACCTCCCTTAGGATGCTGGATTATTTGGTTGTCAGCAAAAAATTCCATTTCAATACTCCATAGGAAGTACAGATACATTTCAGCTTATGATGAGGTTATGTCCCAATAATGTCTTAGTCAACCTTCTCACAGCTATAATCCAAAAAGACTAACTGCAGAACTTAGAAGAAGGAAGATTTATTTGTCCACAGTCCATGTGAGGCCAGGGTCTGAAGCTCAGAACATCGCATTGGGAAGCAGAGAGAGAGTGTGCAAAGCTCTTCTCTCACATCATGGAGGCTGGAAGGAGAGAGAGAGGGGGGGGAGCGCGCAAGGGGATTCAAAGACACAAGCACAATCCCCATGGCCACACCTCCAGGGACCCACCTTCTCTAACCACACCCTACCTGCCTAGGTTACCACCCAGATAAATCCATTATAATAGGTTTATCTATTGATGAGATTACAGCCCTCTGACTTAACTATATCAACCCTAAGCTCTTCAGGGGACAGTCTATATCTAACCATTACACACCATTCAAGTTGAAAATGCATTTAATACACCTAAGCTACTGAAAAATCATAGCTTAGCAAAACAGTGCACTGCAGAAGTTAGCTGTTTACTCTCATGGTCACACAGCTGCTTGAGAGCTGCTGCTCATGGCCACTCCCAGTATGACCAAAAAGTTTCATAGCATATTGGTAGCATGGGGAAAGATCCAAATTCAAAATTCCGAGTACAGCTCTTACTGAACGAGCACCACCTTTGCATCATCATGAAATCAAACATCACAAACGTCATAAGTGGAATCATCATAAGCCAAGGAGCATCTGTACGTGAGAAGCAGGACGAGTGCGCCGAGTGAGTGATGCTGCGGTGGAGACGAGGCTCCATACTGCATCTGACTCCCATAAACGCTTCCTTCCAGCACCACACATGTGGTGCTGCTTCCTAACCATTCATTTTTCTTATGCTTTAGAACAGAAATAGGAGGAAGCAGAGGGACCACATTCCATTACAAAGGTTAACTGAAGAAGGGGTCCCAGTTGAGGGGGTGAATGGTGAGTGAAATGTAATCTCTATTATATTATAGCGTGGGGCTATGTCATCTTTAAGGGATGCTTGCTTTATTCACTCATAGAAAGGTGTCTTGAGGGTTGAAGGAGGCCATGGAAAGAAGCTACAAAAGCACAGGAGTGATCACTTGCCCAAATAGCATTATAATGACTCTGTAGAAGAGAGTGCTACAGTAGTACTGTGATTTTTATCTTATTCAACAGGGTGATGTGACCTCGAAGAGAAAGTCCAGAAACCACACTGACTGGGAGTGGAGAGAAGGATGAGCAAAGATGGCCAACCAAGAAAGAATGAGAAGCATTTGAACTGAGTTAAAAAATTAAATAGTTGAGCCAATTTAACTCAAATGGAGAAGATAACACACCTAAAATGATTTTTCATATTTTGAAATATTATTTGGCCTTGCTCTATTGTTTTATTTAAATGTCTAAATATGTTATGGAAATGCTTCTAAGCCCCCTTCCACTAACAGAATTCCAGACGCTGCCCACAGGCTTAGCAATGCAATATGAATACACTTCCTTCCTTTATCCTTGCCTGGAATGTTTGACCCTTTGAAGTCAGCCAGAGGATCAGGGTCAGGAGATGGCTAAGGAATGGCATATGTCAATGTACACATGAAAGATGGTAGTCATGTTTGTACCTCCCTTAGGTTAATTTTCAGAAATGAATCTAAATTTTAGGAAGGGTGCTACTGCTTGGTTTGCAATGGTAAACTGCTGTTATGTTTTCTAAGACTGATGGGGGGGCAGATAGATGATATGATATTTATTCTCTGAAAAGCTCCTAGCCACATGTTGCTTCTCTTTTATAGAACACAAAACAAATTACTATCCCCAGAGAATGTGATATAAACAAAGAATTAAGTTCTAATCCATAAAAGAGTAACCTAAAACATTAAGGTTAACTACTTTGTTTATTAAAGAAAAGCAGTCCTTAAGATAGGTGCATTCTTCCCCCAGCTCACATGACATTTAGAGCTCAGTGTGGCCCACCATTCCTATAGTTACCCAATGGCATCTTAGCATTGTCCAAACCACTCAGACATGATAACATCACTTTCCTGGAAATTACTAAGCTTCCTTAAGCCCCCACCCTGTCAGCAGAGGCAGGGAGGTGCTGCCCCAATTCCAGCATTTAGAGGTATGTTTTTCCACTCCAAGTTTCATCCTGTTCTGTATCCCCACAGGATCTTGACCACTGAGTGCAAAGCCAGATAGTGAGCCTCTGAGAAAATTCTTTTTTTCTTTCTTTTTTTTTTTTGGTACTTGGGATTGAACCCAGGTGCATTCTATCTCTGAGCTATATCCCCAGACCTATTTTATTTTTTATTTTGAAACAGGGTCTCACTAAGTTGCTGAGCATCTCACTAATTTGCTGAAGCTGGCCTTGAACCTGTGATCCTCCTGTCTCAACCTCCCAAGTACTAGGATTACATGCATGTGCCACCACGCCTGGCTCAGATTCACTCTTGATGGTCTTATCACTATAAAATCACATCTATTCCATAGAACCAAATCAATGATTTCAAGGACAAGGATCTGCCTCAAAATTAAAAAGCAGATGTTATTTTCCACCTTAGCCTTATAGATTCTCAGCATTGCAAACACAATAAATATGAGAGGGCTGGACTCATTACTGGATGTGAAAATTCCTCTGTAACATCCTTGTAAAGTTCTCATCTACTCGTAGAAGAATTGCTGGGTAGAAAGAAAGCATATTGTTACCTTTATAGGCACAAAGATTACCACAATTTATATTCCCATCTTGAGAATTTATGTTGTCTCCTATTCTTGCTAACACCAGACATGCAACATTATCAGATTGTTTAATTTTGTCAAGTCTGTTTGCAATATATATATATATATATATATATATATATATATATATATGTTTATGTATATCTATATCCATTTAGGTAAAACTAGAAATTTAATTTGTATTTTTATATTAACAGGTTTATTCCTTATCAGTATTTCTTCCTCAATTGGATTTTACTTTTTCCTTACATTTTGCATATTAGAAATATAAGCTCTTGATCTTCTATATGTATTTCAAATTTTCAATTGTCTTTTAGCTTTGTTCAGGGTGCATTTTGACACGTAGACTGTTTAAATTTTCATGTGGTCACATTTGTTGTTCTCTTCTTAAGACTTCCTGGATTTATGTCATGCTTAGAAAGGTCTTGTCTCATGATGATAAAAATACTCATCCTTCTGAAATTTTGTTCTCTTTTTATAAATTACTCATTCATCTAGAATTTACTGCAACATAGCCTCAATATAGAGAACTAATATTTTCTTTTCAAATATATAAAAAGAGCTTTTACATATCCCTTCTCCAATCCTAATGACTAAATGAATGAGTGAGTCAAAAATAGTATTGACAATTAGTCAAATGGGTTCTTGCTTTTTACCACTCCTTCAGACCCAGCACAAAAAGACGGGATTGAATTCCCATTTTCCTGAGGTTACACCTTCCTCCTTGCTATTTCATATCTTCCTTGAGTCCAAATAATAATTAGCAAAACAGAGTAACTGGACAAATGTCTTCTCAGAGACAGGGGAGTAGCACTCATCCCATTCTGAATTCCAGACCAGAGATGACCTTTGCAAATCTACCCTGGAAGAAATAAAGTAACATTCCATTCATTCCTGGCTGTGTTTAGATAAGGGTCTATGGAATGTAAGTTTATTTGTGTGTGTGTGCTGTGGGGGGGTTATAAAAAAAAAGGCAAGCCATATAAAAATTATATCTGTTTTAAAATTGACACATCTAAATTCTTGCAAAGATTCCAGGATAAGATAGCTGAAAGGTTATAAAACCATTTTGTCCACCTGCTCCAGATACACACAGGGTTATCTTATCATCGTCCTATTGGATTTACACATAACCAAAATGATCCAAGATTAGTTCCCGAGTTTCTGCCAAATTCCATTTTGGAGTAATTTGAATTCTAAGGAAAATACAGAAGTGACTTGTGATAAAAGAAAAAAAGTTTTTGTTTTCTTTCTTTTACGCAACTGGGGATTGGACCCAGGGGGAGTCTACCTTTGAGCTACACCCCAACCCTATTTTTCATTCTTTATTTTGAAACGGTCTCACTAAGTTGCGGAGGGCCTCACTAAGTAGCTGAGGCTGGCCGCGAACCCGGATCCTCCTGTCTCAGCTTCCCAAGTACTGGGATTACAAGTGTGTACCATCATGCCCGGTGAAAAAGAGATATTTGAACTAAAATATAATCAATAGTAATTTATTAAATGAAGATAATTTTATGCTAATACTCAGTTTGGGAAAGACAACAACCTTTGTAGGAATTTCCCTTCTCTCCCCCAATATACAAATAGGCAGCCCCGCATTTTGCTTCTAAAAAATAGGTAAGATACGCTATAAATGGAAATACATCTCATACCAAATACTCCCTTTTACTCATTAAAACAGATATTTTATATCTTACTAATTGTTTATGGGGTTTAAAAGAACTTTGTTGGAATTGATTTGGAGATAGAGCTTAGACTGAAAATTCCAAAATTTTAATTCATTTGAAAAATGTTAAAGAATCACCTTAGCTTTTATCTTTAAAGGATATTATTCCATCCTTTATTGTAGTAAAAAAAAACAAAACTCTTGTATTATTTTACTCACAGAAAAAAAGTGGCTACCTCAAAACATATTGGCAAATATACACACTTTGCTAAGACAGGAGGATCGCAGGTTTGAGGCCAGCCTCAGCCACTTAGCAACGCTAAGCAACTTAGTGAGACCCTGTTTTAAAACAAAAAATAAAATAAGGCTGGGGGTATAGATCAGAGGTAGAATACCCCTGGGTTCAATCCTCAGTACTACAAAACAAATAAACAAAACAAAACAAAAAATATGTACATTTTGACAGATTATTAAGCACTGACCTTTTACCAATAATTACACATTTTTTGTAAAAAGTCCCACTCATTTCACCCAGGAAGTTAAATTATTAATGAATTTTATACTCCAGATTTGTAAACAATAAAGACATAGGAAGACAGATGAGTTTATAAGGGAGGTAGGGACAGAGGGGGTTAAACAGTGAAATTGGTGAGAACAGTTCTAGTTAAAACAAGCAAAAGCGCTGGGCATGGTGGTGCACACTTGTAATCCCAGTACTTGAGAGGCTGAGACAGAAGGATTGCAGGTTCGAGGCCAGCCTCAGCTACTTAGTGAGACCCTCTGCAACTTAGTGAGGTCCTGTTTCAAAATAAAGAATAAAAATAGGGCTGGGGGTATAGCTCAGAGGTAGAATGCCCCTGGGTTCAATCCCCAGTACTGAAAAAAAGAAGCAAAAGTAAGAAACATTTTAAGTTACCAAGCAACCGTGGCAGGGAGAGCACAGTGCTGAGTGAAAAGGACTATTTGGGCTCTAACTTTAAAAATTAGCTGGACTTGTTGCATCTAAAAATAGATTTCAAGCAAAAGAACAAAAGCTAGTAGAGTAATAGCCTCCAAAGACAGCCAGGTCCCACTTGCTGAAACTTGTGAATATATTACTTTATATGGCAAAAGGAATTTTTTTGTACATGATTAAGTAGAGGATCTTGGGATGGTGAGATTATCATTAATAGTAACTAATATTATCTGCATTAACCTGGTGGGCCAATGTAATTACATGAGTCCTTGTGAGTGGGAGGAAGGAGGGCCCAAGTGAGAGGAGAAATGACGGCAGCAGAGAGTTAGAGAGAGATTTGAAGATGTTCCATCACTGACTTTGGAAATAGAGAAGGCTGTGAGCCAAAAAATGTGGTTGCTCTCGAAGCTGAAAAAAAGCAAGGAAATGGGTTTTCCCTGGGAACCTCCAGAGAGAATGTAGCCCTGCCAACGCCGCGACTTTAGCCCAGAGAAACTGATTCTGGACTTCTGCCCTTCAAAACTGAAGGAAAATGAATTTGTTTTGGTTTAAGCCACTCTTAAGTAGGATAGAAGAAATAAAAGATAGGTAGAAAGGAGAAATAAAGGAAGGATGAAGAAAATGTAACTTTAATGTGGAAGTCGGTACTAAAATTCCCCAAGTCAGGCCAGTCACCCCCTAAGCCAGGCCTGGGAGTTCCAGATTTGTGGGGAGTTTGCCAGTCTTTACTTACTCACTTGTATTAATTACCCTGAACACTGTTAGCGATCCTCAAAGAAGTATCTATTGATCAGGCAACGGAAGTCACACAAAACATACTGGAAATTCACCCACTCGTAAAATACCTTGAGAACTGCTAATTATCCCACCCAGGAATCGTTAAGCAGGAGAGACATCTGATGACCAAACAAGGCGCATACACAGATGGGAAACATGACTGGCCCGCCAAATCAGGAAACCCGTGCACTCATGGTAATTTCCTTGGGCGCTGTTCACAGTCCCACCCGTGAATAGTTGAAGCAAAAGCAATACCTATGAGGTCCCATCAGGACCCCTGAGGATGACCCTAACACCCCAAATTATCTTGTGATTAATGAACTGATGTCACCCTCACACACCTCCCCCTACACACTCCTCACAAAAGTCTATAAAAGTAGAGCCATGCACCTCCAAATGCCTCTCTCACTTTTGAGGTGGCCACATTCTCCCTCAAGTGTGTATTTCTTGCTTCCCCAAATAAAATCCCTGTCTATGCTTCTGACTGGCATATGCTAAAATTCTTTTCAGTCACCTAAGCCACGGACCGCCAGTCCTCAGTGAGGTCCCCTCTCTTCCCCAGTGGGAACTCCTCCTGACCCTTCACAGAACTTTCTCCCTGACAGCTGCGTTTGTTACAATGGCAATTCCTGACTCAGCAGTAGGAAGCTGATAGTTAGTCTAGTCCAAAGCAGCTGTGAGATGTATACTTTCCACTCATTTACAAAGGACATCTCCATGGGCCCCGTGTCTCTCCCTGTGGAGAGCTTTGTGTAATGGTTCTCTGGACAGGAGAATGCACAGGGCTAGCGTAAGTGAAGAGGGAAAAGAGCTGGGAACAGCTGAGCAACATGCCGCCCACATCTGCAGTAGAGAGGACCAAGGTGAGGGTTTTGAGCCAGCTCCACAGATGGCTTCCTAGAGACTCATTTTTAAATTTCTTTCCTAACCAGACAACAGAAAAAAAAACATTGTAAACAGATTTTTCCACTTATAGATGTCTTTAGGAATATGTACTATACAATTCCAAAATATACCTGGGGTGGTTTTTTTGGAAAGAGGAGAAGCACAATTAGAAGTTCCCTATCTCCTGGAAAGATAACCTGCTGTGGACCCCTGAAGGCAGTCTGGCATTGTAGAAGTTAATTAGCACCCAATGAGGTCCAATACCACTTCCAGGGATCAGATAGGGAGGACTGAAGGCCATTAGAGGAGAATGGGATGGCAGCTGCCTGGGGCTTTGAGTACAGAGTGGGGACCAGGGCCACCTGATGCTTCTCTGCCCCTGCCTCCTCATGCTCACCCTTCCCTAGCTGAGGTCACGCAGATCCTGGACTCCTGGGCTTGGCTGGGCTGGAGTCCACAGCCCAGGTGTGTGGGAGGCCACAGCACAGCCTCCTGTTTTCCTTGATTGCCTCTTCCTGAAATTCCCTTGTTGGCCATGCAGAAACTCGTTAACAATTGAAATCTGGAACCCACTGGCATAACATGTGTGGTCTACTCTCTATGGTGACTAAAAATATTATATATCTCAAACATACAGAAAAATACAAGGAATAGTATAATAAGCATATACCTGAAATCTAAATTCAACATTTTACTATGTGTGTTAAGAGAGGACAGGCGAGTGAGAGAAAAAAAATTAAATTCAAGTAAATCACAGACATGATTACACATCACACCTAAATATCTTCACATGCATCTCTAAAAACTTTAAGAACTTCCCTTACATATCCACAATAGCATTATCACATGCAAATAAACTCACTAAAAATCCAATACTCATCTAATACCCAGTGCACACTCAGGTTTCCACAACTGTCCCCAAAATATCTACTGCAGGTAATTTTTTCAAAGAGGCCTCAAAACACACATTGCATTTGATTAAATCTCTTCTAATCTTCTGAACTTATGACAGTCTCCCAGCCCTAGTCTTTTTTTAATGACTTTGACTTAAAAAACAAACAAACAAACAAACAAACAAACAACAACAAAAAGCAAGCCAGGCATAGTAGCGCATTCCTGAAATCCCAGTACTTGGGAGGCTGAGACAGGATTGCAGGTTCGAGGCCAGCCTCAGCAACTTGGTGAGGCCCTCACCACCTTAGTGAGACCCTGTTTCAAAATGAAAAAATAAAATAGGGCTGGGGGTGTAGCTCAGAGGTAGAATGCCTCTGGGTTCAATCCCCAGTACAACACACACACACACACACACACACACACACACGTTAATACATCTTGTAAAATTGCCCACATTCTGGATATGTCTGTTTGTTTCTGATATACATGATGCCTTTTAAAAATGTTCTTGAATTAGTAACCTACATTTAGAATTCAGAAAATTTTGTGTAAAATTCTGGCTTCTTTTGTAAAACATCCTAAGACGTGGCAGTGCTAGGCCTGTAGTCTTGGTGAGTTAATCTGTAGCCCAGTGCTGAGTGGTGCCTTTGAGAGGTGCCACACTGCTGTTGAGCACCAGGTGATACCCTTCACCGGCTTCAAATTAATCCCAGCACACCATCTGTGTGGTCCTAAATGGAAAATGAGTTTTTATTATATCAGCCAAGATTCTCCTGAGAAATCGAACCAATAGGCTACATATGATGAGACTTATTTTAAAGAATCGTCTCATGAGATTGTGGGGGCTCCAAAATCTGTAGGGCAGGCTGGCATGCTGGGAACTCAGGCAGGATTTTGATGTTACAGTCTTTCAGAATTCCTTCTCTGGGAAACCTCACTTCTTGCTTTTAGAACCTTTAAATGATTGGTGAGGCCCACCTACATTATAAAGGGTAAGAATATTTTTACTTAGCTTTCTTCTCCCAAAGAAATTCCCCTGCTTCCTATTGGTTTTACATCACTGGGTAACAATTTAGCACAAACTTAATGGTTTAAAAAACAAATGTATTGTTTCACAATTTATGTAGGTCAGAAGTTTGGATATAGTGTAGCTTGAGTCTCAGAGTGTATTAGCTTTCTGTCACTGTGACAAAATGCCTGAGATAAACAGCTTATAAGGAGGAAAGGTAATTTTGGTTGATAGTCGCAGAGGTTTCAGTCCACGATCACTTGGCCCCACGGCTTTGAGGCAGAACATCAGAGCAGGGAGCGCTTGGTGAAGCCAAGCTGCTCACCTCATGGCAGCCAGGAAGCAAAGAAAGAGGGAGGGGCCAGGGTTCGATGTCCCCTACAAGGGCGCACCCCGGTGACCTTGCTTCCCTCCATTCGGTCCCACCTCCTAACGTCTCCACCACCTCCCAGGAGTGCCACAGGTGGTGGTATATAGCACAAAAGTCTCTCCAGATCCAAACCCTAACCCAGGGTCTCCTCTGGCTGAAGTAAGCTGTCACGGGGCTGCCTTCTCATTTAGGGTTCAGGGTTCTTTTTCAAGCTTGCTGGCTATTGGCAGAATTCATCCATTTCCTTGCAGCTGTAGGCTCCTAGAGCTTGCTCACTTTCCTTAGCACGGGGCCCTCGCGTTTGCTGCCAGCAACACGTCGAATATGTTATCCTGGTTTGAGTCTTTGTCTTCCTATTCTGCCGCTGGCCAGAGAAAACTCTGACCTTGAGAGGCTTGTGTGATTTGATGAGGCCAGCAGACCATCTCCTTTTCTTAGTCAACTGTTCCAGAGAACACAGCCTAATCACAGGAGTAAAACCAATCACATTCAGAGTCCCACCCGTTTATCAGACAGGGCAGGTATGTGGATGGGGTCCAGAATCTTGGGATCCATTTTAGGATTTTGCCTACTACCTGCTTCTTCAAATTATTGGCACAAGTTATTTCTCTCTATATTTAGGGAAAGAACAGAATCACAGTGAGACGTTCAAAAACCAACTAGTGAACAAACTGTTTCCTAATAAGTATAAGAAAGTAGCTAATGAAGCCAGGTATGGTGGTGTACACCAGTGATCCCAGTACTTGGGAGGCTGAGACAGGAGGATCATAGGTTCAAGGCCAACCCCAGCAACTTAGCAAGGCCCTCTGCAACTTAGTGAGACCCTGTTTTAAAAAATAAAATGGGGGCCGGGCGTGGTGGTGCACGCTTGTAATCCCAGTACTTGGTAGGCGGAGACAGGAGGATCTGGGTTTGTGGCCAGCCTCAGCTACTTAGTGAGGCCCTCTGCAACTTAGTGAGACCCTGTTTCAAAATAAAGAATACAAAATAGGGCTGGGGGTGTAGCTCGGAGGTAGAATGTCCCTGGGTTCAATCCGCAGTACTGCAAAAAAAAAAAAAAAAGTTTAAGCCAGGCCTCACTAAGTTGCCAGCCTCGACAACTTAGCAAGGCTCTCAGCAACCTAGCAAGACCCTGTTTCCAAATAAGAGATTAAAAATCGGACTGCGGGTATACCTTGCAGGTGGAGTGCTTCTGGGTTCAATCTCCAGTACCACCAAAAAAAAAAAAAAAAAAAAAAAACGAGGTGGGTCATTAGAATTAGTCCTAACCCAATGTAATTGGTGTCCTTATAAAACAAGTAAGGGAGCGGGTGTGGCACACACTTGTAATCCCAGTACTTGGGAGGCTGAGACCGGAGGATCTGGGTTTGTGGCCAGCCTCAGCTACTTAGT
>PVJS01045989.1:0-16000 GCA_004027185.1 Glis glis | reverse complement strand
TACCGCAAAAAAAAAAAAAAAAAGAAGAAGCATGCACCACCACGCCTGGCTCGCTCCCTAATTTTTACAAATGAGGAAACTGAGGCACCGAAGGTTCGGCACTGGGGTTTGGCCAGGGGCCTGCAGCCCGGGGGCGCTGCTGCCTCACCCAGCCTACAATTGTGGCCTAGGTCCGGGCCAGGCTGGAAGAGCTCTCACTTGAGGCTCCTTTCTCTGCCCTCTGGTCCTGGTCCTGTGTTGCCGCATTGGCTATGGCAGACTCTTCCAGAACTCACCAAAGCCAGGCCCCTGTGTTTCCTGTGTCGTGATTTCATCACCCTGTCAGGCAGCCTCGGCCCCCTCTAGCCTGCACCACATCTGGAGTTACATCTGGCCAGGCAGCCTGCGGCCCTGGGCGGGTGGAGGCCCTCCTGACAAACATCCCGTTCTCTGAGCTGACGTGGGGCCGGAGGAGCCCGGAGGCCCTTCCTGCGGCCCAGTGGCTCCAGGACATCCTGTTTTCCTCTGGGCCCGTGGTCACAGCCTTTCTTCCCCGATGGGCCCTTGACCAGACTCCACGTGGGCCCTGCTCCCTGGCCCAGCTCTTTCCCCTGAGGCCGCCCTGCCCATCCTCCTGCCTCTTCCAGTAGGGCCTCTCTGGAGACCCCTGAGCCTCAGCTGGAGGCCCCTGGGTGGCCCAAGTACCGCTGCTCTGAGAGCCAATCTCCCTGCACACCCTGGGGTCCTGCTGCCACTCACCTGTGAGCCTCACCCCACCCTTGTCTTCCCGGCCCTGATAACGTCCCCTCCAGTGAGGACCCCACAGACCACTGCAGCCCCAGCTCCTGCCGTGTGTCCCAGGCGGTAGAGGCCCCCAGTTACCCTCTTACAGCCCTAGGAGGCAGGCCGGACTGCCTCCCTGTAGTGGGGAGGCCCAGGCCTGGGTCTGTGTCCTTCCCAGTGTCCCCAGCGGCCCCCATGGCCCTCCCTGCCGGACTCTCTTTTGCCCCTGGAAGCTGGGTCCCTGCGCTACGCTGCTCTTGAAAACGGGGCTAAGGGCAGCCCCAACAGTGCCGGGAGGCCCAGGCGAGGCTCCGCACAGCAGCGTTGCATGGCAGTCCATAAATCACAGCTTCAAAGTCTCCGCTAGAAGAAAGGCCGGGCAGCCCGCGGAGCTGAGCGGGGGCCGGCGAGGCTGGTCTTGTTGCCTTGCCCCCTTCCCTTCTTCATAATTATCCACTAAGCTCCACGTTCGCAGGGGCTATGGAACCCCGGGCACATCTGCTGTCCCTTTTGTGGCCCACAAAGCCCAGGCCGGTGGCAGCAGCTGATTAGCATGGATGGGAGACATTTGCATGTAATTGCCCCAAGTGTTCTTTTCAGAAAAGCCAAGTCCTTTCTTTGTCTTGTTCTTCTATTCTTGGGGTCTCCCTTCCATATACCCCACAACTAGGCTCCTTTTCAGGCACCTCCACACAGGCCTGCAGAGGAGCCTTCCCCGCCAGAGGCAGTGCTGACGCTCACTCCTTGGGACCAGCCCTTTGTAGGATGCCCCTGCTGAGCATCCTGCGCAGGCCTCTGACCTCCTGAAGCCAGTGTCTGATTTATGAGGTCTGGGTGTCCCCAGTGCAGGGGCCCTTTCTCCATGTGCCACCCATAGCAGCCCCTTGAGATCAGACCTGGTGGTGAAAGGGAAGAGGGACAGCCTAGGGCCACTGAGGCCTCAGTCTGAGGAAAATGCTAACAGGAACCCCAGAGGAGGATGTCACTGTCCTCAGGTGTGCCTGCCTCTTAGCCTGAGCTGTCACAGGATTCTTCTCCACCTCCTGACAGCCTGTGTTCTTGTGGCCTGTCCTGATGTGGAGTTAACTTTGACTTTGTGAGTGCCCAGAAATTGCCATCCCAGAGTGGGCCTCTTGAGTGAGCAGAGATGACTGTTATCTTATTTTCAACATATTAAAGGCTAATATGCCAAGCCCCATGTGTTTTCCACCCCCCTTTAAGAGATAAAATACTGCCGAGAGAATGAAGCGCCTTTCCAAAATCTTCCTCCCCTGATAACTTTATGCTAATGCCGGTAGTCAGAGGGCCATTTTGAAATGGCCACAAAACCTAAGTTGTTACTTGTAAAGCCTAAAATGAAGAATGAGGGAGCCAAATGTGGTGCACGCCTGTAATCCCAGTGCTTGGGAGGCTGAGACAGGAGGATTGCAGCTCAAGGCCAGCCTCAGCAATTTAGCAAGCCCCTCAGTGACCTGGCGAGACCTATTTCAAAGTAAAAAGAACTGGGGATGTAGCTTAGTGGTAGAGCATCCCTGAGTTCCATCCCCAGTACTCCCCCCGACACACACACATAGCCAGGCGTGGTGGTACACTCCTGTAATCCCAGTACTTGGGAGACTGAGACAGGAAGGTTGCAGGCTCAATGCCAGCAGTGTGCCCAGTAATTTAGCAAGACCCTGTTTCAAAATAAAAAAATAAAATAGGGCTGGGGGTGGGGTGCAGCTCGGAAGTAGAACACCTCCTGGGTTCAATCTCCAGTAACACAGAAAGAAGAAGAATGAGGGGCTGGGGGTGTTGCTCGGGGTAGACCACTTGCCTAGCACACCGTAGGCCCAGGGTTTGATCCCAGCACCACAGCAACAACGCAAGATCGCAAGCAGTATGCAGAACCAGTTCCTCTGTCAGTCACAACCATGTGGCCAGATGGCTGCTCCCTGGCTCTAAGGATCGACTCCTTTTTTTTTTTTTTTTTTCCTTTTTTTGGTTCTGGGGATTGAACCCAAGGGCATTTTACCTCTGAGCTACACACCTAGCCCTACTTATTTTTTATTTTTTATTTTTTATTTATTTATTTTTTTTGCGGTACCGGGAATTGAACACAGGGGCGTTCTACCTCCGCGCTATGCCCCCGGCCCTATTTTTTATGCTTTATTTTGAAACCGGGTCTCACGAAGTTGCGGAGGGCCTCACTAAGGAGAGAGAGAGAGAGAGAGAGAGCGAGAGCTGAGGCTGGCCACGAACCCGGATCCTCTGGTCTCCGCCTCCCAAAGTACTGGGATTACAAGCGTGCGCCACCACGCCCGGCTTTTATTTTTTATTTTGAAACAGGATCTCACTAAGTTGCTGAGGGTCTCTCTAAGTTGCTGAGGCTGGCCTCAAACCTGTGATCCTACTGACTTAGCCTCCCAAGTCCTGGGATTACAGGTATGTTCACCACGCCCTGCTGAGGGTTGACTCGAGGGGCTTCTGGGCAGGCTTGATCTGGGGGTGGTCTTCTGGGGTACAGGGCCAGATGCTTGGATGGGCTTGCCATGGCCTCATGTCTAGGATTCACTCTAGACTCCTACCCTGCTTCACCTCAGAGCGCCCCGGGGACGTGGGGGCTGGGACCTGGCTTGTGCCACACTACCCTGCCATGTCCCTGTGGGTACAGGCTGTGTCCATCCTGCCAGCAGCCCGCGCCTATTTTTCTAGACCATAAAGCTGGGGCTTAGGGAGGGAAGGGCCCTTGCCTCCTGGCGGCAACTCCAGGTTCAAGGCCTGGTCTGAGGGGACTTAGTCGACAGCGGAGTGGGCTGTGAGAGCTGCACCTGGCCTTGGCCTTCCTGGCAGCAGAGGAGGAGGGCTTTCCCAGGTGACAGATGCCCGGAGTGCAGGCCGGAGCCCCGCTGCCCTGGGGCACCTGACTGACCCTCCAGGCCTGCGCCCGGGACAGCCCGCACAGGAAGCTGAGCTGGCTTTCCTCTTCCCGCCTGCTCCCATCACCCTCCCCCCTAGCAGGGTCTGAAGGTTGCTTGGGGTCTGGAGTCAGGTCGGCCCCCTCCGGGGAGGGCCCGAGACTGGAATGGCCATGAGGCCCCCCCCACTGTGGTGGGTAGCAGTGGAACCCGCTCAGGAGGGTGAAGCAGGAAAAGGCAGCTTGCTCTCCCGCACCCACTCTATAAATCTCTCCTCTGCTTAAGGTTCCGCGCATTTACACAATGGGAGGGGGTGGGTTGAATAGCGCTCCCTCTGGAGCAGCCTCCGGTCTTTTTGTTGTTTCTAGCCCAGCCTTACCCTCCAGCCCCTGCCCCTCATTTTACCCATCGTGTTTGGCTTGGTCTTTTTGTGTGTGTGTGCACGGTCCTGGGGGTTAAACCCAGAGAGTTCTACCTCCATGCCACACCCTCAGCCCTTTGTATTTTTTGTTTGGAAACAATATCTTGCTAGGTTGCTGAGTCTTGCTAAATTGCTGAGGCTGGTCTTGAATCTGGGATCCTCCCGCTTCAACCTCCCAAATGCTGGGATTTATAGGTGTGCGCCACTATGCCTACAGATTGAAACCAACTTCTTTTAATTGGCTGCACTTCATTCATTCATTCGTTCTTTCATTCATTCAGTGTGTATAGTTTCCTGCCTCTTTGAACTTGTTCCTGTCTAGGTAGGTTTTTGCATATGTTTGCTAGCAGAGTTTATAGAGTAAGGCTCTGCATGTGGATTTTTGAGGTCAGTTGCCCTCAAAAGAGCTGCCCAAATTTGGTGGTAAACTGCACCAGGGAGCTGGATGTGATGGGGCAGGCCTGTGATCCCAGGACTTGGGAGGCTGAGCCAGGAGAGGATCATAGGTTCGAGACCAGCCTCAGCAATTTATCGAGATTCTCAGCAACCTAGTGAGACCCTGTTTCACAATAAAAAATAAAATATGGCTGGGGGTGTAGCTCAAGTTGGAATGCCCCTGGGTTCAATCCCCATTACTACAAACAAATGAACAAAAAACAAAATAAAAAATAAGATTGAGTTGGGGGTATAGATTGGGGTAGAATGCCCTCCGATTCCATCCATCAATAGATAGATGGATGGATGGATGGATGGATGGATGGATGGAGCGCACCAGGGTGGAGGGCCAGTGCCTGACCTGAGCAGGACTCTGGTCTCGGCTGGGTGCCCTATGGGAGGCCTGTGGCCAGGCCACAGGAGCCCCAGTGACCTCATGGTCCCCAGATACCCCAGGGTTGGGCAGAGGGGGCAGCAGCTGTTCTGGAGCTTCTCTGAGGACGACACAGAGAATCCGTTTTAGGTTTCGGCAGGAGGGGAGCCCAGGCCGGGTTAGGATTCCTGGGCTGGAATTCTCCACCAAGACGGCCTTGATCTTGTCACTGGTGACAGTAAGAGCGACTGATTCTGTTTATTAAGCACTTGCTGCAATTACTGTGCTACGTCCATTATCATGGGATCTTCATGGGATGGGGGGGCGCATCCTTGTTTTATGCCTGTTTTACCTAGGGGCTCCTGAGACAGCACTGGGCCGGGACCAGGACTGCCGGGCTCTGCTGCCCGTGGGCTGTGGCCCAGCGCAGGGCTAGGCCAGTGCCTCTGCATGGCTTAGATCACGAGCCCTCGGATATGTCAGGATCAGCACTGGCAACTGAGGAAGCTGAGCCGGAGCAGGGTCCTCCTGGCCATCGCTTTCACCCTTCGTGATCTCCTCCAGCTCCTGCCCACAAAGACACTTTGGAAACCAGATCGCGCGGGCCGGGAGGGGAGGCCAAGGGGCCGGGCTCCAGTGTCTGTCTGTCGTGTGCGCTTGCCACCAGCCCCTGCTAGCTGGCCTGCTCACGGGGGCCCGCCCTCGTGCCCGCTGCTGGGTGGGTGTAGGAGGCACCTTGAAGGAAGGGGGGCTCTTTTCACCTACTCTCCTCTTTTACCTTGGAATGTTTTCCCCTGGGAGCCGAACAGCCTGTTTTGTTTGGCAGTAGGAGGTGGTTTAATAAAAGACCCAACATTTGGATGAGCGTTCCTACGTCCCCCTCCCCCACAAGTCCTCTGAGATAAATAGCTTTAATTATTCCTCTGTGCAGTGGCAGTAATAGTTTTCCTGCTGGAGAGGCGAGGGCTTGAGATGTGGCCTTTTTGTCCCCCCCTGAGCTGGTGGCTGCTTTCCGTCTCAGCCTCTTCCTCCTGTCTTGTACAAGATTGGAAATTTCTACAGAGGAGCGTGCTTAACTCGAGCTGGGTCCCTCTGACCCAGGTCTGTCCACCCCGAGGTGCCAAGGGCCCCCTGCTTGTTCCATGCCTTTCTAGAAGCAAGGGGGAAGGGAAGGAGGCCAGCGACAGCAGGGAGCATTAGCGTGTGCTCTCTCGCCAAGGCCTCGCTCACGGGCAGGGGCAGGCTGGTATTGGGACTTGGGCCCTGGGCCTCCACACCCTGCTGCCTCTCCCAGGGGACACCTTCAGCACCCTGGGAGTGCCCCAGGTGCCGGGGGCGGTGCTGGCTCTGGCCAGAGCCCTAGGTCTGCGCACTGCAGGCGGTCGGGTGGCCAAGCGAGGCCGGCGCTGAATGAGGCGCCAGTGCGTGATGGGCTCTACCCAAGTAGTGCTGGGACTCCTCAGAGGGGGCGACAAGGAGCTGGGGAAGAGAGAGGGCGCTCCTGCCTAAGGAGCCGAGAGAGTGGGTAGCAGAGGCCAGTGTGGCTGTGCTGGAGAAACGGGCTTCAGTGAGGCTGCCGGCAGGGCCTTGTGAGCCCTGTGTGGAGCTCATGTTCCGAAGACTCTGGGAGCCATGGTGCGTGTGTGTTGTGTGTGTTGTTTTTCTTTCTTTTTTTGTGTGGTACTTGGGGTTAACCCTCTGACCTATACCCCAGCCCTATTTTATTTATCTTTTTTTTTTTTTTTTTTGGCGGTACTGGGGATTGAACCCAGAGGCATTCTATCTCCGAGCTACACCCCCGGCCCTATTTTTTTATACTTTATTTTGAAACCGGGTCTCACGAAGTTGCGGAGGGCCTCACTAAGTAGAGAGAGAGAGAGAGAGAGAGAGACAGGGAGAGAGAGACGGGGGAGAGAGAGAGAGACGGGGGAGAGAGAGACAGGGAGAGAGAGAGAGAGACAGGGAGAGAGAGAGAGAGAGAGAGCTGAGGCTGGCCGCGAACCCGGATCCTCCGGTCTCCACCTCCCAAAGTACTGGGATTACAAGCGTGCACCACCACGCCCGGCTATTTATCATTTTTGAAACAGGGTCTCACTAAGTTGCTGAGGCTGGTCTCGAACCTGTGATCCTCCTATCCTGGTCTCCCAAGTACTGGGATTACAAGTGTGTGCCACCACACTCGACTCATTTGTTTGTTTTTGAGATGGGGCCTCACTGCTGGGCCCAGTGTGGTCTCAAGTGATCCTCCTGCCTCAGCCTCCTGAGTAGCTGGGACTGTGGGCATGGGCCACCACACCCAGCAGAAGGATGTCAGCCAGCAGGTGGGCTGTGTTAGACACTGACTCATAGGGTCGACTAAGAAGACTGGGAACTGGCCATGATAGTGTACGCTTGTAATCTTAGTACTTGGGAGGCTGAGACTGGAGGATCACAAGTTCGCTGCCACCCTCAGCTACTTAGTGAGGCCCTCCGCAACTTAGACCCTGTTTCAAAATAAAGAATAAGCCGGGCATGGTGGCGCACGCTTGTAATCCCAGTACTTTGGGAGGTGGAGACCGGAGGATCCGGGTTCGCGGCCAACCTCAGCGCGATCTCTCTCTCTCTCTCTCTCTCTCTCGAATGCCCCTGCGTTCAATCCCTGGTACCACAAAAAAATAAATAAATAAATAAATAAATAATAAAATATAGGGCTGGGGGTGTTGCTCAGAGGTAGAATATCCCTGGGTTCAATCTCCAGTACCACACACAAAAAAAGCTAACCCAAAACAAAACAAAAAGAAGATGGATTTGGCATGCTCTCCTGGGACCATCTGGTTGGGGAGCCCTGACATAGGTCTCCCTGTTTGTTGATGACCTCCTGGGTGTTGGCCTGGGGCAATCCCAAGTATACTGGTGACCAGGCAGCCAGGGCTCCTGCTATCCATGCCTGCAGTCTTATGCATTTGAAGTTCTTCAAGCCCGGGACCTTGGTGTCCCCTGTGCCCCACTACTCTCCCCTGGGAGCCAACAAAGAAAGCTCATGTGGAGGGGGGCTGGTTCCATGGTGGGTGGGGAGCAGCAGCCCGTGTCCCTCAGGAGCCCCTTCTCCCAGCCCTTGTCATCTCCTGCCTGGCAGCTGTGGCCCCCCCACCTCCAGCCCCGTCACCTTCCGTGTGTCTCTGTCCTTACGTGGGCACTCCCGGTGCTGCCCACGTCTGTCTGTGGGAGCAGCTAGATTCTTGGCCCTGAGGCCTCTAGGGCCTCCTGTGGCCCCGGAACAGCCCACCTGCACATGAGTGCGCCTGCATGGGGTCCTGGCCAGCCTGTGTCTTGCCCACCGTGTGCTCCTTCCCCTCACTGGAGGCTTTTCTTTTCTTTTCTTTTCTTTTCTTTTCTTTTCTTTTCTTTTCTTTTTTTTGCCGTACTAGGGATTGAAGCCAGGGACATTCTACCTCTGAGTTACACCCCCAGCCCTATTCTTTATTCTTTATTTTTGAAACAGGGTCTCACTAAGTTGCGGAGGCCTCACTAAGTAGCTGAGGCTGGCTGTGAACCTGCCATCCTCTGGTCTCAGTCTCCCAAGTACAGGGATTACAGGTGTGCGCCACCACGCCCGGCTCACTGGAGGGTTTGTTTTCAGCCCGCTCCCCAGCCTGGCTCAGGGGGGCCTCTAGGCCCCTTAGTGCCTGGGGATCCTTGTCACTCTGGGGAACGTATGTCCACGTTGCCCCATGCCTGGTGACCAAATGAGGAAGTGTGTGAAGAGGGGACTTAGTTCCCACCCTGTACCTGTGATTCCAGACACGACGGCCTACAATCAAAACCGGGCCCCCTGCCTGGTTTTGTAAATAAAGTTTTATTGGCACACAGCCACGTTCACTCTTATGTATTGCTGCTGCCAGGCAGAATTGAGTCCTCGTAGCAGAGATCATACTGCCCACAAAGTCAGAAACACTGTCCAGGATGCGCAGAGAAGTCACGGGTCACATTGGTTAGGAGCAGGGACCTCTGCCCCTCTCGGTGTGTGACCTTGAGTAAGATCCGTATCCTCTGAGCAGACTGGTGAAGTGAGGAGGGACTGTACAGAGCCTGGCCCGGCAGAGTATCATCACTCATTCATCGTGTGACATCAGCTCAGACCCCGGCCTCAGCAGGGCGTGAAGAGGTGCGAGGCCTGGCTGGTGGCAGAAGGCTTATGACATGGATAGGTGGGGGGACGTGCTCGCTGGGAGCAAGATAGGCTGACTCAAAGGCGGGGTGGTTTCCTATCCTTAAGTAGCACTCATCCTGAGGAGCTGGCCTCTGTCTCTCTGGCCCCAGAGCTTTAGCAGGATGCTGTGTGGCAGGCCGGCGAGCGGGGCAGGCACCCCTGGGGGGCCTCCACATTGTGCACGCTCCTCTGTCTGCTCCCTGACTGAGACCCCAGCTGGAGAGTCTCCCTGGAGAGGCCACCCGGGCAGGGCCTCTTCACAGCCGTACCCACCCACTCCCTTTGCTGGGAAAGAACCTAGCAGTGGCCTGACTGGGACTGATTGGAACCCAGCACGACCGCCTGTTTGGTCGCCCCTTTCTGCTAAATCCTCTTCCTGTCCCCCATTTCTCCCGCCCATGTGGACACAGCCCCCCAGTCCTCCAGCCTATGTGAGGATCGTGGTGCTTTCTGGATTGGTTTCTAGAGGCTGACACGCCTTCCGAGTCTGGGGCCCTTGAGGCCTGGCTCCTCCCCTCACGGATGGCTGAATAGAGACAAGCGAGGGGATAGTCGCCAGCCTTGGCGAACACCAGGAGTCTCCTGATGGACAGGGTGGTGGCTGGGGGACCTCAGCCCCAAGGCCTGGCAGGAGGAACTGCATCTTCCTGGGTGCCTTTGCCTGGGCACACCCGGGGGCAGGGCCACCTTCTCTGCTTGCCCACGGGAGCTCCTGGCCAGTGACTAAGCCCGCTCCCAGGGGGCAGCTGTCTGCAGCGCTCATCTTGACGGGTGGAGGGAGGAAGGCACAGCATGGAGCTTGGCTCTGGAGCTGGAGGGTGGTGTGTGGCCATGGGGAAGGGGCTGGGGAGGGAGAGGCTGGGTGAGTGAGGTCCAGGTCACGCAGGGCTCAGGCATCTCCTGGGGGAAGTGGGTTTTTTTGGCAGTACTGGGGATGGAACCTGGGGCCTTGCACATGCTAGGCAAGCACTAACCACTGGGCAACACCCCAAGGAAGAATTTTTTTGCGGTACTAGGGATTGAACCCAGGGGCATTCTACCTCTGAGCTATACCCCTAGCCCTATTTTATTCTTTATTTTGAAACAGGGTCTCGCTAAGTTGCGGAGGGCCTCACTAGGTAGCTGAGGCTGGCCGCGAACCTGGATCCTCTGGTCTCAGCCTCCCAAGTACTGGGATTACAAGCCTGCGCCACCACGCCCGGCTCCAAGGAAGATTTTGAAAAGTGGCGACAAATATGATCTAGCTTGTTGGTCCATGTCTGCTGCGTGCCAGGGACTGGCTTGGGGATCTAGCGGTGAGGGTCGAGACATGCAGGCTCCACCGCTGTGGCTGCCACCGCTCTGGAAAGACAGAGCCCTCGTCCTCAGCCTGGGCTTCTTGGCCTGCACCCAGCCCCTGCTGCTGGCCACACACATCCCTTGGCCACAGGTGCTGAGGTCGCCTTCCCGGCGCCAGCTTGCAGAGGTCTGCCTTGGGCCACCCGTTGGCTTGCCAGGCCGCCGTGTAAACAGAGCCCCTCCCTGGTCTCCACTGTCGCGCAGGCACAGCTTGCGGCGCACACTTATCTCCTGCCCCAGGAGGGCTGTGGCCACAGGCGCCAGGCCAAGGTCCCTTCCTGGGACCTTCTTGCAGCTAGATCTGGAAGCACCTGTCTCAGGTCCCCTGTGGCCGTGTGAACCCCGGCAGTGGCCCACCCGTACCCTCCCCTCCCTGCCCATGGCGAGGCCCCCCCCAGGGCCTGGCCTTCCTGGTGGTCCGGCTCTGCGTCAGGAGTGAGAACCCCAGGAGCTCCCGCGGGCCCCTCCCATTTGGACTCACCCATTGGGAACATTTTTCTTTTTCTGTTTTTTTCTTCTTTTTGAGTGATTTTTTTTTCCAGCGCTGGGGATTGAATGTGAACCCAGGACCTTAAACATGGTAGGCAAGCACTCTAGCATTGAGCTACACCCCCTGCCCTATTTTATTTATTTTGCAACAGGGTCTCACTAAGTTGCCGAGGGCCTCGCTAAGTTGCTGAGGCTGGCCAAGAACCTTGGATCCTCCTGTCTCGGCCTCCCAAGTACTGGGATTACAAGCGTGCACCACCACACTCCGCTAACCCCAGCCCTTTTTATTTTTTGGAACAGCGTCTCCCTAAATTGCTGAGGCTGGTCTCAAACCCGCAATCCTCCTGTCTCAGCCTCCCATTACAGGTGTATACCACCATGCTTGGCTAGGAACATTTTTCTTTTTCTATTGGGGCAGAATTCCCATAAACTAAACGTTTTTTGAGACCTATTTATTTTTTTGTTTTTTGGGGGGGTACTGGGGATTGAACCCTGGGGCATTCTACCTCTGAGCTATACCGCCAGCCCTATTTTTTATTCTGTATTTTGAAACTACACCTCCTAAGTTGTGGAGGGCCTCACTAAGTAGCTGAGGCTGGCCACAAACCTGCAATCCTCTTGTCTCAGCCTCCCAAGTACTGGGATGACAAGTGTGCGCCACCACACCCGGCCAAGACTTATTTATTTATTTATTTATTTATTTACTTATTGTAGTACTGGGGATTAGACCCAGGGGTGCTCTACCATGGTGTTACACCTTCAGCCCTTTTTATTTTGAGACAAGGTTTTGCTAAGTTACCCAGGCTTGCATTGAATTTGCCCTCCTCCTGCGTCAACCTCCCGAGTCACTGGGATTATAGGCATGCGCCAACACGTGCGGCTTAAAAGAAACCTTTTGTTTTTTTTTTGGTGGTACTGGGGGTTGAACCCAGGGGTGTTCTACCTCTGAGCTACACCCCCAGCCCTATTTTATTTTTAGTTTGAAACAGGGTCTCACTAGGTTGCTGAGGCTGGCTTTGAACCTGCGATCCTCCTGTTTCAGCCTCCCAAGTACTGGGATTATAGGCATGTGCCACCACCACGCCCAGCTCAAAAGAAACCATTTTATTTTATTTTATTTTTTTGTGTGTGTGGTACCGGGGATTGAACCCAGGGGTGTTCTACCTCCGCGCTACACCCCCGGCCCTATTTTTTATACTTTATTTTGAAACCGGGTCTCACGAAGTTGCAGAGGGCCTCACTAAGTAGAGAGAGAGAGAGACAGGGAGAGAGCTGAGGCTGACCGTGAACCCGGATCCTCCGGTCTCCGCCTCCCAAAGTACTGGGATTACAAGCGTGTGCCACCACCACGCCCGGCTAAAAGAAACCATTTTAAAACATCCAGTTCAGTAGTATTTAGCATATTCAGAGTGTTGTGTAACCGTGACCTTTACCTAGCTCCAAAACATTGTCATCACACAAAAGGAAACCCCACACTCCTGAAGCACTTGCTCCCGGCGCCTGCTTCTCGCAGCCTGGCAAGCACGACAGCTTTCTGTCCCGATTTCCCGATGCTGAATAGCTCATGTGAGTGGAGCCACACATTATGTGACTTTAGTATCTACCTTCTCTCATAATGTTTTTTTTTTTTTTTTTTTTTTTTTGCGGTACCGGGGATTGAACCCAGGGGCGTTCTACCTCCGCGCTACACCCCCAGCCCTATTTTTTATACTTTATTTTGAAACCGGGTCTCACGAAGTTGCGGAGGGCCTCACTAAGTAGAGAGAGAAAGAGACAGGGAGAGAGAGAGGGAGAGAGCTGAGGCTGGCCTCGAGCCCGGATCCTCCGGTCTCTGCCTCCCAAAGTACTGGGATTACAAGCATGCGCCACCACGCCCGGCTTCTCATAATGTTTCTGAGATTGATCCAGGTTGTAGTATTTCTTCCTTTCTTCTTCCTTTACTTTTTTCTTTTTCTTTTCTTTTGTTGTTAGGCATTCTACCTCCAAGCCACACACACCCCAGCCCTTTTTATTTTGTAATCTGAAACAGGGTCTCACTAAATTATGGAGGCCTCCCTAAATAGCTGAGGCTGGCCGCAAACCTGCAATCCTCCTGTGTCAGCCTCCCAAGTACTGGGATTACAGGTGTGTGCCACCACACCCAATCATGAACTTTGTGTGTGTGTGTGTATGGTATTGAGGATTGAACCTAGGGGCATTCTACCTCTGAACTACACCCCTAAGCACTATTTTTTTTGAAATAGGGTCTTGCTAGGTTGATGAGAGTCTCACTATTTGCTAAGACTGTCCTCAAACCTACGATCCTCCTGTCTCAGCCTCCCAAGTACTGGGATTACAAGTGTGCACCACAACGTCCGGCTGAACTTTTATTTTTGAGGCAGAGAATCTCGCTGTGTTATCCAGGCTGGTCCCGAACTCCTGGCTCAAGCGATCTTCCCACGTCACATGCGCCACCCTGCCTTGCTCTCTCCTGTGAAGAATTTCGTTGCTGAGAAGTCTTGCTAACTTGCTGAGGCTGTCCTTGAACCTGCAATCCTCCTGTCAGTCTCCCAAGTATAGAAATTATAGGCTTGTGCCACCACACCCGGCTGTTTTTCTCTTAATGTTGGTTATACGAAGAGACCAGGCTGGTTGTCTTACAGACTGGCCCATGAGCTGCCATTGTCTTTTGTCCCCTTATGATGGAACCAAGGCCAACCTTTTTGTCAAGGGACCTACATATGGTGCATATGGTGTAGCGGGGCACGGTGTGGCATGCCTGTCATCCCCGTACTTGGGAAGTTGAGACAGGAGGACCACAGATGTGAGGCCAGCATGTGGTACCTTAGAGAATCCTGTTTCTTTTTTTTTTTTTTTTTTTTTGCGGTACCAGGGATTGAACGCAGGGGCATTCTACCTCTGCGCTGCACCCCCGGCCCTATTTTTTTATGCTTTATTTTTGAAACTGGGTCTCATGAAGTTGCAGAGGGCCTCACTAGGTAGAGAGAGAGAGACAGAGATATATATATATATATATATATATATAGAGAGAGAGAGAGAGAGAGCGCGTGCGCATGCGCGCTAAGGTTGGCCGCGAACCCGGATCCTCCAGTCTCTGCCTCCCAAAGTACTGGGATTACAAGCGTGCGCCACCACGCCCGGCCTGAGAATCCTGTTTCAAAATAAAAAATAGCTCAGCATAGTGGCACATGCCTGTAATCCCAGTACTCAGGAGGCTGAGAGGCCAGCCTCAGCAATTTAGTGAGACTCTCATCAACCTAGTGAGACCCTGTTTCAAATAAAAAATAAAATGGGGCTGGGGGTGTAGCCTAGAGGTAGATTGAACCTAGGTTCGATCCATAGTACAGCAATTAATAAATAAAAAGGGGCTTGGGTTGTAGCTCAGTGATAGAGGGCAACTTGGTTCAATCCCTAGTAACGCACGCACACACGCATGTTCTGATAGAGTACTGCAGCTGGGTGCAGTGGCCCACGCTTGTAATCCCAGTATTTGGCAGTCTGAGATAGGAAGATTGCAGGTTTGAGGCCAGCCTCAGCAACTTAGCAAGACCCTCAGCAACTTAGCGAGATATTTCATAATTAAAAATAAAATGAGCAAGGCATGTAGATCAGAGGTAGAACTTACGTTCAATCCCCAGTACATTCCCCCCCCAGAAAAGAGTACTACACATGGCACACACCTGTAGTCCCAAGGGATTACAAGTTTGGAAGCGAGCCTGGGCAGTTTAGCAAGACCTTTTCTCAACATAAAATTAAAAGGACCGGCTAAGTGGGATCCACTGCGCATTCACTGAATGGATGAATAGTAACAGCGATAGTGATGGGCAAAGGGATGTGGTGCCTCCTGTGTGTGGGCCCTGTAAGCACACGTGATAACACACTGGATCCCTGCCCCATGGCCAGCCCCATTTGACACATGAGAGGATCAAAGCCCAGAGAGAAGTGGGGTGCAGTGGCACACACCTGAAATCCTAGTACTTGAGACAGGAGGCTGAGACAGGAGGATCGCAGGTTCAAGGCCAGCCCCAGCAACTTAGTGAGGTTTTCAGCAACTTAGTGAGACCCTGTTTCCAAATAAAAAACAAAATAGGCCTGGAGGTGTAGCTCAGAGGTAGAATGCCCCTTAGCCGGACGTGGTGGCGCATGCTTGTAATCCCAGTACTTGGGAGGCTGAGACAGGAGGATCGCAGGTGCGTGGTCAGCATCAGCTACTTAGGCCTTCTGTAACTTAGTGAGACCCTTTTTCAAAATAAAGAATAAAAAATAGGGCTAGGGGTGTAGCTCGGAGGTGAAATGCCCCTGAGTTCAATCCCCAGTACCACAAAAAAATAAATAAAAGCCCAGACTGACGTGCTGGCATCACGCTCTAATAGGACTGGGTGGGGCATGCACCCAGGTTGTCTGGCTCCTGTGGCCAAGCGTACAGTGACCACACTACAGACACATGAGAGCGAAAGGGCTGTGGGAGCGGGCGGAGGCACCTGCTGCCTGACAGCCATGATGGTCTTAAAAGCCAGCAATCGGTTGGGTGTGGTGACGCACACCTGTAATCCCAATACCTGAGACAGGAGGATCACAGGTTTGAGACCAGACTCAGCAACTTAAGGAAACTCTTAGCAATTGGGAAAAAATAAATAAATAGAGCTGGGGGTGTAGCTCAGAGATAGAATATCCCTGGGTCCAATCCCAGTACCAAAAGAAATAAAATAATGCCGGGCATCGTGGCACACGCTTGTAAACCCAGTACTTGGGAGGCTGAGACAGGAGGATCGCAGGTTTGAAACTAGCCTCGGCAACTTAGTGAGGCCCTCCACAACTCAGTGAGACCCTGTTTCCAAATAAATAAAATCAGAGCTGGGCATGATGGCGCAGGCTTGTAATTCCAGTACTTGGGAGCCTGAGACAGGGGGATCACAGGTTCGTGGCCAGCCTCAGCAACTTGCGAGGCCCTCTGCAACTTAGTGAGACACTGTTTCAAAGTAAATAAAAAATTGGGGCCGGGCGTGGTGACGCACACTTGTAATCCCAGTACTTTGGGAGGCGGAGACCGGAGGATCCGGGTTCGTGGCCAGCCTCAGCTCTCTCTCTCTCTCTCT
>PVJS01045988.1:0-16001 GCA_004027185.1 Glis glis | reverse complement strand
CCCCTCCTCTTCCTCCTTCCCTCCTCCTCTTCCCCTCCTCCTCCTCTTCCTCCTCTTCTCCCCTGCTCCTCTTCCCCTCCTCCTCCTTCCCTCCTCCTCCTCTTCCACCACCTTCTTCTTTTTTCTTGTACTGGGAATTGCACCTAGGGACTCTCCACCACTGGGCTACATCCCTAGCCCTATTAATTTTGAAACAGGGTCTTGCTAAGTTGCTGAGGATGGCCTTGAACTTATCCTCCTGTCTCTGCCTCCCAAGTACTGAGATTACAGGTGTATGCACTATCTTCTTATCTGAACAGTTTTAAAGATTTCTCCATGGTTCTGATAATTTTGCAATGTGACCATGACTGCATTTATTTTTATTTATCTTGCTAGATCCTTTGTATAAATTTTCCATTTAAAGACTCATGTCTTTATCCAATGTTGGGGAAATTCTGGCAATTATCTCTTCAAATATTGATTCTCTGCCATTCCTTTCACTCTCATTTTTTCTGGAATTAGATAAGTGTTAAAACATTAGATGAATGTTTCTTCTTCTTCCTCCTCCTCCTTTTTCTACTTCTTCCTCTCTCTCTCTCTCTCTATCTGTCTCTCTCTCTCTCTCTCTCTCTCTCTCTCTCACACACACACACACACACACACACACACACAGGATTGATCCCAGGGGCATTCTACCTCCGAGCTACGCCCCCAGCCCTATTTTCTTCTTTTTTATTTTGAAATAAGGTCTCACTAGGTTGATGAGAGTGTCACTACTTGTTGAGTCTGTCCTTGAATCTGCGATCCTCCTGTCTCAGCCTCCCAAGTACTGGGATTACAGGCTTGAGTCACCACACCAGACTCTTCTTGTCTCACAACTGTATTACACACACATGTATATACACACACAGAAATATATATATATGTGTGTGTGTGTGTGTGTGTGTGTGTACACACACACACACATATACTGGGTAAGCTCCCTGGTTTCATTTTCTAGATTATGGCATCTTTGTTTAACAGTACTCAATCTAGGGTTGGGGATATAGCTTAGTGGTAAAGCACTTAAGGCCCTGGGTTCAATTCCTAGCACACAAAAAAACAACAATAACAACAACAACAGAAACCCCACCATGTCCAATCCAATCCCATGTTTGTATTAAATATTGAATTTTAAAAATGTGATGATATTTTAATTTTTAGGAATTCTCATGGGTGCTCTTTCTTGCCTTGCTATCCATATTTCATTCCTGCCTGATTTAATAAGTTCTTCTTTGTTTCAGTATGGAAGTTATAGCTTTACTTTTTCCAACAACATACTAAAGATACTGTACTTAAAAGTCTGTCCAACTGTTTTATAAATTTATGTTGGGTATTTATGTTGCAATGGCTTTAATGAGTGTATTAGCTCTTAATTTCTTTATGTAAGTTGGAATTTTGATCTGAAGGCTCATTTTGAGGGAATTTGTGTTTATTTGGTCTTTCTTCTCTCTCTAGTCATTTTTTGTGGCTGCCCCGTCTGACTGGAGTTGCCAGGTAAAACGCAGGATGCCACTAAATTTGAATGTCAACTAAACTATGAATCATTTTTTGTACAAGTATGTCTCAAATATTGAAGGAGATGTACTTATACTATAAAATGATTTGTTGCTTGTCTGAAATTCAAATTTAAATGAATATTCTGCATTCTCTTTGCAAAATCTGGCCTCTTTGTAGCTGACCCTTGAGACCCCAATCTAGAACCAAGTCTTAGAGGGACTTGGGTTATACTCTAGGCCTATATCTAGGTTATCAACACAACCAAATCAAAACAAGGCAAGCCAAACAAAATAAAACAAAGGCAGCCAAAAAGCTGCCTTTTTCAGGAGAGTAGGGAAGGTTTTTGTTCCCAAGAATGGAAAATTACCTCTTCTGAGATAGCACCTCCCCCACTGCTTGCAAAATGCAAAACAAGACTTGCTGCTCAGCCCTCAGCTCTCCCTGCAGGCTTAGAGCAGCACTTTCCCTGCAAATGCCACTATGAGCGCGTCACAGGAGCCCATCTGGCCCACAAAGAGCTGAGTTCCTATTGTGCACAGGTCAAGACCGGTGTTGTGAAATCATGATCTAAAAAAGAATGGAAAGAGGCCGTCTCGGTCAACATTCTCAGTGCTGTGATCCAAAACAACTGACCACACAACTTAGAGGAAGGAAGATTTATTTGCTCACAGTGTTTTGGAGATTTTGGGTTCAGTCCATGTGTGGCTGGGGTCTACAGATCTCAGTGCATGGCAGCAGGAAGCGGAGAGAGGGAGAGAACAAGGGCTCTGTTCTCACATCGTGGAGGCTGGAAGCAAGAGAGCCAGCAAACAAGGGGACCCAAAGGCAAAGGCACAGTCCCCAAGGCCACATCCCCAGGGACCCACCTTCTCCAGTCACACTCCACCTGCCTAGGTTAGTACCCAGTAAATCCATAATAATGGATTTATCCACTCATGAGATTACAACCCTCACTGAGATAGGATAGGAAAAATAAAAATAATAGGTAAAAAGGAGGCAAAGTGGAAAGAAAGGAGGAATTATAGTTTTAAAATCTAGAAACTTCATAATCTTTATCTTCACCCTACAGAGTCTGCTCTTTCTTAGGCAAAAGCCCTTAATAGGCTATACTTTCAACCATAATAACCTATCTGGCCTGTCCTTTCTTAGGTAGAGGTCCTCAATAGGCCCACACTTTTTAATCACAATGACTTATCTTCCCACCTGAAATTCCTGAGATGCTTGATAAACAAAGGATTCCCCCAAATGCCTGATGTTGGTCAAGCCCAGGCATCAACCAGCACCCACCAATGAAATGGAGGGAACCTGAGGATTCAAAAAAGGGGACTGGACTCCCATCCCTATGCACCCCTATTCACCCCCTCACGGGCCCTCCTATAAAAGAAGGACTGTAAAGACTCCAAAGTGGCTCTCTCCCTCGTGAGATGGCCCGTGCTCTCCCTTGAACGTGTATCCCCCACTTTTCCCAAATAAACTTCTGTCTTTGTCTCTTTGACTGGCGCATTCTGGAATTCTTCTCTGCCACAGAAGCCAAGGACCTTGCCAAATCCTGAGTTCCTGAGGTGAGGAGTGGACCTGTCACCCCCTGACATCATGACTTCATTACATCAACTCTGAACAATTAATACCTGAGCTCTTCAGGACCATTCTTTTTTTTGTGTGTGTGGTACTGGGGATTGAACCCAGGGGCGTTCTACCTCCAAGCTACACCCCCAGCCCTATTTTTTATTCTTTATTTGAAACAGGGTCTCACTAAGTTGTGGAGGGCCTCACTAAGTAGCTAAGCCTGGCCGCGAACCCAGATCCTCCGGTCTCAGCCTCCCAAGTACTGGGATTACAAGCGTGCAACACCACACCAGCCAGGGGACATTCTGTATCTAACCATCACAGAGACACTGCCTGTCCCCAAAGGATGTGTCATCTAGCCTGAAGTCAAAACAAGCACGAGAAAACAAGATGGGAGGAAATATTTACAAAAGAGAAGCAAGCGCCAGTGCCAGCCAGTCAGACTGGAGCTGGTCTGGAGGAAAGCAGTTAACTGAGAGGGCAGCCCAGAAAAGGAAGGTGCTACATACTGAGTATCTACCATGAGCCACCTAGTTGATCTCAACTCTCATTACAGTTTTATGAGGCAGGATTTATCATCCTGATTTTATAGAGGAGGAAATTGAGGCTCAGAATGATTACATAGCTCGCCCCATGTCACATGATTGGTAAATAGATCTTCTAATCCCACACTGTTTTCACAAATCCACGGGTCAGTGCTGGCTTAGTCATCACTGGGAAACATTAGGAATGAAGGTCAAGCAATAGTGGTTTGATATTAAGACCTTGAAATGCAAAGTTAGAAAAACACTCCATTCCAAGAGGGTGCTCCTGTCCCATTTCCCATCTGTTTTCCCAGAGACAGACCTTGGATGGATCAAAGTTGATCTTAACAGAAAAGGAAAGGAGTTCAGAACTTTGGCTATTGGTGTTTTTGTTAGTCTATTTAGATGTCTATTTCCTAACTTCTTTGGGCCCTAGACTAATTCTGGAGGGTTTATGGTTATTTGAATCACCACACTAAATGCCGTTATGAAGTAAACCGTGGCTGGGTTTTGATGGATTCCCTTGGAAAGTGAGTTATTATGCTCTGAGGGAGCGGGGTGCCATAAAGTTTTATATCCCTGAGTTGGGAATGACTGTGTTTCCTCCAAGTGACAGAGATGCCAGTAACTTATTTCTGTCTTCTCAAATATGTGTCACTGAAGTTTATGGCATCACACGCTGTCCCTGTACTAAGTCACAGCTCTTTTCTGGCTCCTTCTCCCTCTTCTGCAGAACTTGGGGGGCATGAGATGGGGTTGAACTTGCGGGCTGTGCTGCCGATGTAGAAAGTATCAATGTTTATGTGAGGTTGCTCTGAACACTGAACTGGGGGAAGTGGTTGATTGTGCTGGAAATGAATTGGGAAACCTGAGTTTTGTGGACTTGAACTAAAAGCATAGGAGAAATTGTAGTGGAGGGAGAATGTGCCCCTCCTTCCAAAAATCCTTGAGAAAAGCAATAGAGAGAATCGAGGCAGGAGAATCCAGACTTTAAATCATGCATACCCCCGCTCCCCTGTGCCCGTGAGTAGAGAGGGCAGATCACCAACTTCACAAAATCACCCCAGGTATGTGTCTACTGTGTGTGTTTTTATTACCATTTACTCACTATTTTATGTGTGCATTTATTCAGGGTTTGTCAGGAGCCCAATTTGTTGCAGGCAAGTTACTGAGCCCTGGGCCTCAATGAAGATTAAACACAGAGAAGGTCCCCACCCTGATGGAACTTATAGTTCAGCGTGAGAGGCAGACATTAATCAGTCTAGAACCACGGTGACATTATAAACCAGAGGAGTTCATGGTGTTCTCAAGATATATTCTATGTGGCAGGTAGGAGGAGTTGCAGATATAGCATCAAGAGGAGTTGCAGATATAGCAGCAAATGGGGCAAAATCATACCCTCCTGAAACATACAACTTCAGCCCAGGAGACAAAACCCAAATAAACACAGGATTTCAAAGCAAACAGATGTTGTCATTTCAGGGAGTAGTAAGTGCTAGGGTGGAAAGGCAGCAGGGTAAGTGGTTGATGTGGGTGGCCACCTTAGGCAGGTGGCCCCTCTAAAGAGATGACTATAAGCAGAGAACTGGAAGAGCTCAGCAGATCTCACAAGAGCCAAGGGAACAGCATGTACAAAGGCCGGGGAATCTGGACAATGTCGGCTGTTGTGTGGAGATGGCATGAGCAGAACTGATGGGGTCAGCAGAGGCTGTTGCAGCAGCTCTACCACTGAGCTACACCCCCACCCTTTTAGACAGAGTCTCATTAAGTTGCCCAGGCTGGCCTCAAACCTGAGATCCTCCTGCCTCAGCCTCCCAAGTAGCTGGGGTTCTGGGTGTGCAGCACCATGCCCAGCTGAGGGAGGTTCTTCTGTCCCCATTCTACTAGGAAACAGAGTCTTGGAGTGGCTAGCACTTAGCACGGCTGCCCCTGGAGTCAAGATCCACAGCCCTTTGTGCCTTTCCACACTTGCGGCCCTCGGGGTTCACCGTCTCTCCCCACTTGACTAGAGACTCAACAGAGTTCCTAGGGTGCAGGTGAGGTCTTCATTCCCTACCCCAATTAGCATTTTGAAGTAAACATTTCTCTTCATGGGATCCTGGAGGAGTCACAGATTACTAAGATCGTTAACTAATACCATTCCTGCCAACGTCGCTGCTCCAGCCACCAGCCCATCCATCTTCCTTCCTTCCTTCCTCTGCTGCTGAATTCAACCTGTGCAGCAGACTTCAGGGTTACAAACAAGATCCCTGGCCAGGCTGGAGAAAAAGATATGAAAACCAGCTATCACCGTTTATTTACTTATTTTTTATGGTACTGGGGATCAAACCCAGGGGCATTCTACTTCTGAGCTATACCCCCAGCCCTATTTTATTTTTTATTTTGAAACAGGGTTTCACTAAGTTGCTGAGAGTCTCACTAAGTTGCTGAGGCTGGCCCTGAATCTGCGATCCTCCAGTCTCAGCCTCCCAAGTACTGGGATTATAGGCATGCCTACCACCCCTGGCTAACTACCACAGTTTAAATGGATTACTGTGTTTGAACACCTTGGCCAGATGTCTCCCCCTTGCTTGGAGACCCAGGGGAGGTAAGGGTTAGAGGGAGGCCAGATTTGGGTGCTGAGAGAGGGAAAGAGCTTCCCAAAGAAACTTGCAAATGAACTGCAATCCATCCAATAGGAGACACTGAGTAGAAAACATCTTTCCAATCTTCTTGGTCCTTCTAGTGCTCACAGATGGTGATGATAAGGAGATGTGGGCCAACGGAGTGTGAAATATTCAGCAGTTATGGAATAAGAGACCCAGAAATGGGGCCAGTGCTCTTCAAAAACATGCAGGGAGAAAGCCCTAGAACAGATACTCTAGAGTTCAGATCCTTGGGGGGGGGGCATGCCTCTCCTCCCTGTGCCCCTCCCAGCACAAAGTTCAACCCATCCTCTGGGGTAAGGAAGGCTGCTTGGGTGTTATTTATTGTTTCAGGTGGCTGTGGGTTGTGTTTATTTATTTACTTATTTACTTTGCCAGTCAGACTCTGGTTTATTGACAGGACTGAGCCTGCCCCTGGGCTCCTCCACCCAGCCCACGGTGTGTGGTGCACAGAGAAATAATTAGCTGCTGAGGTGTCAGGAACAGATGTCGACCTGACATGCTCCCTTTACTAGTGTCAAATTCAGCAGTTTTCCTGCCTCCCAATAAATTACCAGCAGCTCCCAGTCTTCCTTCCTGCCACCGGCCTACCTGTGGGGCTTCCTCCCTCATTAAGAGCGGAACAAGTACGTCTGCGTGGACCTCAGCCACGACCCCCTCTTCTCCCCTTTAAATCTTATTTGTGACTCTTGGACAGATGTGGTCGCAGGAGAGTGTCCTCCTTAGGCTCCGTTTCTCCTAAGAAAAGCGCCGGCCTGCACTGTTTCTGAGAGCAGGGAGCCCCAGGAGCCAGGCAGGAGGGGGCTGTTAATTGCTTCCTACGGAGGACGTGACCTTTGTCTCCATGGGGCACCCATCCGGAAGCCTTCTTGCAGATCCCATCAAAGTCTGGTGCTCTTTCAACAGCTACGCTTGGTCTCTGAACAGTAGACAATTTATGTGTTCTGAAACCTCCAGAAAAGCAGAGTGGCGTCTTGGGAGTGTTTAGGGAAATGACACACGGTGGGTCTACGCAGGGTAAAGAAATGTTGCAGAATACAGGTGTGCAGGCACAGGGGAGAAGCTGTCAATTTGGGCTGAAATATGGGATTGGAGCAGGCCTGGCAGGAAATGCATTTATTCACTCAACTAATATCCTGGGGCTTTTTGACGTGGTAGGCATTGCGCTAGGTCCTGTGCGCGCTGGAACGAGCCACCTGCGGTCCCTGCTCTCTGGGCGTCTGCAGCTGGGCGGCCACGGTTCCCTGAACTGGCGAGCCATGCTAAGGAGCCTGACCTTTATCACCGAGCGCTGCGTGAGCCTCTGAGCCATTTTAAGCAGAGGAGTAGCGTGACCGGATTTGCATTTTAGAAAGATCACTCTGGAGGCCAGGTGGGTGGCGGTGGAGGGTGGACTGAGGGTGGGATGGAGAAGGACACCCAGAGATGCTTTTGCCATAGTCTGGCTGAGAAATGATTAGGGTCAGGCAGAGGCTGCGGTGGTAGGGAGGGAGGGAGTAGAATTTAGAAGTTCAGGCAGTAGGACTCAGAGACTGGGGTTAAAATGGTTGTCAACCCACTGCCATACTGTCTGGAGAAAGTTCAAGTATCTATTTCAGGTCATGTAAGACTTGGCAGAACCAAGATGTGACTTCAGCCCCCTCCCCCTGATTTCGGATTCTGTTCACCTCTCAGAAGCAGCTGCCTTGCCCTCCCGGAGAACACCCCAAAGTTGCCCCACCCCCATCTCACAGAACCTCAGGATTTTCAGGTGTGTTTGTGTGTGTGTGTGTGTGTGTGTGTGTGTGTGTGTGTGTGTTTTACTGGGGATTGAACCCAGGGGCATTCTACCTCCAAGCTACATTCCCAGCCCTTTTAATTTTTTGTTTTGAACCAGGGTCTTGTTAGGTTGCCGAGAGTCTCACTGAGTTGCTGAGGCTGGTCTTGAACCTACGATCCTCCTGTCTCAGCCTTCCAAGTACTGGGATAACAGGTGTGTGCTACCATACCTGGCTGACAGGGTTCTTAAAGGTGGCTTCATCCCACAACTTAATTACCAGCCCCATCTATACCTCATCCAAGGACATCTGGCATCTGGACTCTGGGACTTAGCACCTCCTGGGGCCACCCACCCTGTCCTTGGAGGGCTTCTTCCCAAAATGATACCCCAGTCTGTCTCTGGTCGATTCTTCCAGTTGTTGTTAGTTATACTCTAGGAGGTCGCAAAGACAAAACAAAACACACAGCACACTGGGAGGCTCTTGATGGACAGTGAATTCTCATCCCAGATGTAGTCTGCGGGGAGAAGAGTGTGCGCTCTGGTGTTCTTTTTTATTTTTCCTTTTTTTTTTATGGTTGCACTGAGGATTGAACTCAGGGGTGTTCTACCTCTCAGCCAAACCCCCAGCCCTACAATTAATTAATTAATTAATTAATTAATTTTTGTGGTACTGGGGATTGAACCCAGGGGCATTCTACCTCCGAGCTATACCCCAAGCCCTATTTTTTATTTTTATTTTGAAACAGGGTCTTGCTAGGGTTGATGAGAGTCTCACTACTTGCTGAGGCTGTCCTCAAACCTGCAATCCTCCTGTCTCAGCCTCCCAAGCACTGGGATTACAGGCGTGTGCTATCATGCCCAGCTTTGTTGTTCTTTAAGCACCAGTCATCGGGGTGAGGAGGGTGGCTAAATCATTTTCCACCCACCTGTTGAGCTGACCAGAGGACCAAGCTCCTCCTACCCCTGCAGAAGGGGACTTTTATTTTCTTCCTTGTGGTACTGGGGATTAAACCAAGCTATACCCCCAGTCCTTTTGACTTTTTAAAAAAATTTCAAAACAGGGTCTTGCTAAGTTGCTGATGGCCTCATTAAGTTGTTGAGGCTGGTCTTGAACCTATGATCCTCCTGTCTCATCTCCCAAGTGCTGGGATAATAGGTGTGCACCACCATGCCCAGCTGCAAGGGGATTTTTGATCCCGGCAGTTCAGGAAACACGTTGATAATATTTCACCGTCTGAACCCTAGGTTTTTAGATTCCATGAGTCTTCTCTTCCATCTCCTGCTCCCTGTGGTGCACGCAGCAATCCTCCAGGCCCTGGTCTGTTCCTGGTAATGTCTCGCTCCTGCCCTCGACGTGCAGAAGAGGAGTTAGCCCCAGTGAGACCTGCACCCTCTGCCTCTTCATGAAACCTCTGCCACCAACCTAATTATCTGCTGTACGGGCTCAGATGTAAACAGCAGTTAGTCTCCATTTCTAACACTTAATTGGCTGTAAAGGAGTGTACGACCGTGACCTCTTACTAAACTCTTCCCATTAAACTTTCGTGTTTACACAGCACCGTAAATTCGGCTCGTCAGTCCTCCAGAAACTGCCCCACTTTCTACCTCTTTCCGGGAAGCCTATTACCATCCTGAGTCTGTCTGGAGGTCCATTGGAAGCGGAGCTTTCTCTGAACCACGGGCACCTCACACTTACTGTTGGAGGGATCCTCTGGTTTCTTATTTTTCTAGCATCTCTGGGTCATTTAGCGCTTTCCCTCATTGGGCCATCTATGACTTGACAGCCCGGACCTCTCCTTGGCCAGGCGGTGGCACACAGCATCGTCCAAAGGTTCCTGGGCTCCCTATTTCTTACAGTAGCCCCCATGCATTCAGATAGCTTTGTAGCAGAAAGAAAAATAATAGTTAAGTTGTAAAAGCCGGGGAGAACATGAATAGCGACATAAATGAAACAAACATACACATAAGCCAGATTTCAGGAGCGAGAGAAAATACACCAGAGAAAAAATTGAATGATTTAAGGATTAATAATAATCATGCAAAGCACAAATAGGCTGAGACTATAGTTGCACCATGGATGTCCTGTAAAAAATTGAAAACGAGGAAATGACAGAATTTATACTGAGACGACAAATTGCTGAGGCTTAAGATGGGATAAATCAAAGAAGGATTAAATAAATAGATAATTGTAAGACAGGGAAAGAAGAATAGACAGCAAAATAGGAAGATTCATTCCAGGGGAAAGAGAGCAAGAAAGCTTAACAAATATGGAAGCAGAAGAGAAGACATAATAAAAGTTTTCCAGGACTTTTTTTGGGGGGGTATTGGGGATAGAACCCAGGAGCGTTCTACCTCTGAGTTACACCCCTGGCCCTTTTTATTTTTTATTTTTGAAACAGGGTCTTGCTAAGTTGTTGAGGGTCTCACCAAGTTGCTGAGGCTGCCCTCGGACCCGTGATCCTCCTGTGTCAACCTCCCAAGTACTGGGATTACAGGTGTGAGCCACCACACCTGGCTCAGAGGTTTTTAGTATAAAGAATTTAATCTGTACAGAGTCCCTTGAAGGATTAATTACCAGAGGAAGATAATCAGCAAATACCATTGTAAAGCTTTACAGACAAAGGAAGGATACATCCTATAAATAAAAAGAAGAGAAAGATAATTTCAAGTAGCTGAGATCTTGCAACCTAAACTATAGAAGCAAGGGGGATGAAAGCTTATAAAATTCTTAAATCCAGTGCGACATATTTACACTCCTAGACTCCAATAAAGAAAAAGGAAGATGTAGTCTTGAAAGACAAGGCAAAATACTGTGGTTGACGCCGCTGTGAGTTACACTACAGATTTGATTCTACTAAATTAACAGTGAAAATACTCCCCAGAATGAAATGGAAGTTATTGTAAATTATAATACATAGGAATAAAAATAATTTGAAGAGCACTGTCTATTCATTCTGTCTGTAAACATTTAATGAGTGACTGCTCCATGCCAGCTATTTTGTGAGAAACTTGTTCTAGCAAGTATTTTTTTGTTTCATAGCGACAATTATTAAGATGCTATAAAACTGGCTTAAAAACAGAATATAGGTCATTGGGAGATAATAGAGATCCCAGAAATAGGCTGTAAAGAAAGAAATGTTTTAAAAATATGCGACAAGCAAAGAATAAGGAACCATAGGGAAACAGATAATTGCATGCCTTGTTGGGATAACTGGAAGCAATGTGGAGAAAATCCACATCTATAATTTACGATTTACAGCATCATGTGTGTAGGTGGGTCGGAACCACAATATTTTAAAAAATTAAAAGAAAATAGGATCTTATCCTTATGCAACCATGAAGGAAAGTTAATTTCTTTCTTGCTTGAACCAACATTTTCCATAATAAGGATGACAGGTTGGGATCCACAGAGACTTAACGCTTCGTGAAAAACAACAAATACAGATGCAAAGGAAATAAGTGGGAAATGCATACCAAAGATAAGACAGAAAAGTCGGAATTCAGAATATGTAACGAGTCTATACCCGCTGGGCATGATGGCACATGCCTGCCTGTACTTGGGAGGCTAAGACAGGAGGATCGAAGGTTTGAAGCCAGCCTCAGCAGCTTAGCAAGGCCCTCCACAACTCAATGAGACCCTGTTTCAAAATAAAAATAAAACAGGGCTGGGGGTGTAGCTCAGAGGTAGAATGCCCCTGAGCACCACACACACAAAATAAATAAATGAAAGATAAAATAAATTAAAATAAATTTTAAAAAATTTAAAAAGTCTATACCCATGTGCAAGGGTGGAACCTTGTGTCTATTGAGCCTGAGGCTAGAGAGTGAGCAACATCAATTAGAGCAGTAAAGTAGATGAGGAAGAGAATTATCTCACGTGTTATTAATTTTTAAAAAAGAAAAGAAAGGAAGGATAAAGCAACGGTGAGCTCTTGCTTTATATCTATTAGCAAAAACAAACCCAAATCATAAAACCTGGTGCTGGCGCCTTTCTCTGCAGACAAGAGGCTCTCCCCTCACTGATGCCCTAGCTGGTCCCCTGGAGGACCGGCCGTGAAGGAGTCAGTCATGTACGAGCTCCTGCTTCCAGCCAGTGTTGCCCCTTCTGTAAGAGTCAAGGAAATGACTGCATAGAAACTAAAAAACATAGCCAGGCGTGGTGATGCATGCTTGTAATCCCAGTACTTGGGAGGCTGAGACAGGAGGATCACAGGTTCGCGGCCAGCCTCAGCTACTTAGTGAGGCTCTCCGCAACTTAGCAAGACCCTGTTTCAAAATAAAGAATAAAAAATAGGGCTGGGGGTGTAGCTCAGAGGTAGAATGCCCCTGGGTTCAATCCCCAGTACCACAAAAAAACCCCAAAACAAACAAAAAACCTAAAAAACATTTTTATACAGATGTTTATAGTAGCAGTGCTTAAAATAGCAAGGCCGATACATTCACACATGGGGAGGTAACCTTAGTTACTATTGTTCAAAGGCGTATTACAATACCATCGACCACAAGATGAAAGTTATTCAGATACATAGAAAAAACACGCCCAAAACGTTTAAGAGGAAAGCACAAAAATGTAAGGTCCATTGAGCACAGCTAATTAGAAACAACGTGTGCATTATGGAAAAGTACAGGAGAGTCTCTAAGAAGTGCGACATTTGTGTCAGTAACAAGAGCCGTCTCGCATTAACCCTTTCTTCTTGCTGTGCCCTGTGTGATAAAGTCTTCTTCATGAAGATGATCTCATGGAATCCCCCCAACATCCTAGGCAGTAGGCCTGACCTCTAGAGGTCACTGATGTGTGCAAAGGTAAGTGGCTTGCTCAAGGCCACGCAGCCGGGAGATGGCGCAGTCGGGATTGAGCTCCTAGTCCAGAGGACTACACCCTGGGTTCCGCCATCTGCACTGTTTTCTTAGAGCCGGCCCCAGGCTGACTTGTCTCTGTGAGCGGTCCCCTTCAGGTGCAATGTCTCCATACAGCTTTAGAGAGGCGGGCCCAGGAAGGATAACTTCCTGCCTCCCAGCTGTGATGCTAACACGCTCCCACCTCCACGGCCTAGGAATGGTGCGTGCTGTTTGTTTCCCTGCGACTGCCTTTCTCAGCCAGGCCCCTCCTGAGAGCTTGGTCCCCTGCCCTTCCCTTCTCGCCCAGTGGCTTTGCTCTCCCACACCTCCTCCCTTTCCCAAGGAATATTTATCACTGACACACCTTCGATGATTCTAACAGCGTCATTTTGCCATCAGGCGGTCTGTCTGAGCCTCCTCGAAGGGCTTTGCTCCCGCCTCCCCTCCCACGTACTTCATCCAGGCAGGCAGAACTGAAGCGCACCCCCCCCCCGCCCCGTGGTACTGGAGATCGAACCAGGGACATTCTACCTCTGAGCTATATCCCCAGCCCTATTTTATTTTTTATTTGGAAACAAGGTCTCACTAAGCTGCGGAGGGCCTCACTAAGTTGCTGAGGCTGGCCACGAACCTGCTATCCTCCTGTGTCAGCCTCCCAAGTACTGGGATTACAGGCATGTGCACCTGACCCTGAAGCACTTTTTTGAGCATTTATTTCTAGGTGCTTTCCTTGCAGGAATACGGTGTTAGGGGTCGGGGGCAGAGTTCCCTGAGCTGCCAGGGAACCTCCCCAGAGTACACCCCTAACACCGTATTCCTGCACCCCTGGTGTTTGGGACCCGGGTCTTGTGCATAGCCAGACATTCTAGACTAGTGCAAAGGGCTGTCTGATCCAGCAGGAGGATGGGGCCGCACCCTGGCTACCACCCTCGAGCTAAGAGTGGTTTCCACATTTTAAATGGTTAAAAAAAGAATCGGAGGATCCGGGTTCGCGGCCAGCCTCAGCGCGCATGCGCGCGTGCACGATCTCTCCATCGATCAATCGATCTCTCTCCTCTCTCTCTGTCTCTCTGTCTCTCTCTCTCTCTCTCTCTCTCCCTAGTGAGGCCCTCCGCAACTTTGTGAGACCCGGTTTCAAAAATAAAGCATAAAAAAATAGGACCGGGGGCGTAGCTCGGAGGTAGAACGCCCCTGGGTTCAATCCCTGGTACCGCAAAAAAAAAAAAAAAGAATCGGAAGAAGAATCACTCTTTTGTCTGAGTGCGCGTGACACATGACAATTATATGGAATTCGAATGTCAGTGTCGATAAATATGGTTTAGTTGAAACATGGCTCAACCCGTTTTTCGCTACAAAGGGCAGCTGAGTCGAGTCGTGGTAGCAGAGACCACGTAGCTCTCCCTCAAAGCTTAAAATGTTTACTCTCTGGACCTTTACAGAAACTTCACTGACCTCTGGTCTAAGCAAAAGCCATTATCTTTGAAAGCTGCTTCCTTCTAAATGGAAGCTATCCCTACTCACTCCCTCTTTATTTTATTTTATTTTTAGTTTATTTTATTTTGCTGTACTGAGGATGGAATCTGGGCCTCACACATGCTAGGCAAGTGCTCTACCATTGAGCTATATCCCCAGTTCTTTAAAAATTTTTAAAAAATCAATCAATCAACTAATTAATTAATATTTATTGTGGTACTGGGGATTGGACCCAGGGGCATTCTACCTCTGAGCTACACCCCCAGCCCTATTTTTTAAATTTTGAGACAAGGTCTCCCTAATTTGCCCAGGCTGGTCTCGAACTTGCGATCCTCTTGCCTCAGCTTCCCTAGTCACTGGGATGATGGACTGTTCCCCCTCTTTTGAACTTTGTGCAAAGTTGTCCCTTCAACACGACCATGCAGTTATATAGGGTGTCTATTTCCCTGAGACCATCTTTTCTATTCCAGGGTCATGGAACGAGTCTCTGTGAGGAACACGGTGATCAGACAGCACCTGATAACCCGTGACCTAGAGGGCTGGGGAGGGGGCTGTCTTCAAAGGGCTTGGATATTGGGTTCCATCCCCTCCATCCCCAGAACTTGGTAGCCTGTTCCCAGTATCAGAGAAGTGCATGTGGCCCACCAGGAGTCAAGGGTATCCCCCAGTGTCCAGCAAGCCCAGTTTTCTCTTAGGAAGTTCCTGGGTCCACCTGCACATCTCACTGAGCTGGGAACCTTCTATTCTTTGCTTTAATCTCTTATCTCCCAGCCCTTTCCCTGGAACGCTCAGCAAGAGGTTTTCACTTAAAAAAGGAAAAAGTCAGGCTCTGTTCCCAGCCCAGAGAATTTACCTTACAAAGATGTCTCAGCAAGAGAAAAAGGAAATACTATGACTCATTGTAATAAGGTAGATATTGTGACAAGAAAGATGTTAACGTCTTAATGAAAGCCCAGAGGGGAAATTTGCATAAAACAGTCTCTTTGTTACTTAGGGAAAAAAAGCCAAGGATGCCTCATTAAAAAAAAAAAAATCAAACCCCCAATTTTGTTAAATGCTCAGGCTGGGAATGACTTTGAGTAGTTTCCTATCTCCCAGGTGTTTCTCTTTTTCTTTTCCTTGACAGAATTATAGCGGCTTGGAATTAAAGAGTCCAAGAGGCCATCCTCTGCTCTCCTTAAGGGCCCAGTTGTGGGAACCCTACCTCATGGCTGGCAGACCCGGATGTTCTCTCAGCTTGGGGAGAGCTACGGGGTGGCCCCAGGGTGGTACTTGGGACTCAGTACAGCAAGAAACCCCTCGCTCAAGTCTCTGTGTTCCCACACTCATCCACTTCTTCCCCCCGCCCCAGTTCAAACACAATTTGGATTTGATTATGAGTCTCTTGAAATTTATCTTTCATTTAAAGTTTAAAGTCTAATATTTTTGATGGGTTGTTGCTTGAACACCCCCAGTGACCGGGAGCTTAGCGCTTCTTCAGGCAGGAAGTGCTATATGGAGCTGGGATCAGGATTGGTTAACTTCTTCAACCCATCCCGTCACGAAACAGACCGTTCTCTCTTTTGGGGGCCACGCTTCACATGGGTGTAGAAAGTGGTTGCATGTCTTCAGTGGGTCCTAATATAGCAAGTTATTTTTGTGGTTGTTGTTGCAATCACATACTAACATTAAAACATT
>PVJS01045987.1:0-16002 GCA_004027185.1 Glis glis | reverse complement strand
CCCAGCCCAATTTTTTATTCTTTATTTTGAAACAGGGTCTCACTAAGTTGCAGAGGGCCTCACAAGTTGCTGAGGCTGGCTGTGAACCTGTGATCCTCCTGTCTCAGCCTCCCAAGTACTGGGATTACAAACGTGCACCACCACGCCCAGCCAGTGAACATAATCAACAGTATGAGAGACATTTATTTTTGCTTCATCTGCTACTTTTTCTTTCTCTGTTTCTTTCTTACACAGGAAATATATATACGGTTTTTAAATTCAGTCTCCAGTGGTGATAAAGGCACCTATATAAACAGATGGTGTACGTCTCACAATTTATAATAACAGTTCCTTAGTTCCAACTGTCTTTTCATGAGTGTGTTTAAATAAAAGATTTCTCTTCTTCTTTTTTTTTTTTTTTTGTGGTACTGGGGATTGAACCCAGGGGTATTCTACCTCAGAGCTATACCCCCAGCCCTATTTTAATTTTGAAACAGGGACTTGCTAGGTTGATGAGAAACTCATTTCTTGTTGAGGCTGTCCTTGAACCTGTGATCCTCCTGTTTCAACCTCCAAAGTACTAAGATTACATGTGTGTACCACCACACCGGTTATTTTTTTTTTTAACAGTAACTGAGGATTGAACCCAGAAGTTCTGTGCAGGCTAGGCAAGCGCTCTACCATTAAGCCAAATCCCCAGCCCATAACTGCTCTTTTAGTTATATAAGATACTAAATTTATAGTATCTCCTAAGATCATAACAAAGGTTACATCCGTTTAATAAAATTTCACAATTCAAAAGAAAAATTTTAATATGGTCATATTCTATTCATAGCTAGATATAAGTTGATATATAGAATAATCACTATTTCTTCTTTGATTTAATGAGGAAGGGCTTTGATAATAAGCAGCATATAGATCTGGTACTATATGATAGCAAACAACACAATATATGAACACTTAGATGAATATAATCCCCAAACAGGCTTTTAGTCATTTATGAGAGGCTCAAAAAGGATTCTGGCAGCTAAAAGCAGCACCTCTAAACTTGCCCAAATAAAGAAATCACAGTACCTGGGCTGGGCGTGGTGGCACATACCTGTAATCCCAGTACTTGGGAGGCTGAGACAGGAGGATTGCAGGTTTGAGGCCAGCCTCAGCAGCTTAGCGAGATACTATTTCAAAATAAAAAATAAAAAGGGCAGAGGGTGTAGCTTGGAGGTAGAATAGAATGTTCCTGGGTTCAATCCCCAGTACCCAAAACAAAGGAAAATAAAAATCCCTCAAACTAGAAATAATCCAGATCCAGATATTCACTGATGGTAAATAAATGGTGGCAGAGCCACATACTGGAATAGTAAACAGTAGTTAAATGACTATATGCGAAATGTAGATGAATCTAACAAAAACAATACTGAGTGAGATAAAACAGACACAAGAATATAAACTCTCTGCCTTCTATTTAGGAACTGTGCAATGATTATAAAGTGATCATTTTATGATAATCCATCAAAGTGTACATTTATGATCTATGAACTTTCCTATATGCATGTTATACTTCAATAAAAACCACCAAAATGATTAATGATAGTAATGGATTATTACACATTGAATTTTTAGAAATCTTTTCTCTTGGTACTGAGGATTAAACCCAGGGGCGTTCTATTTCCAAGCTATACCCCCAGCCCTTTTTATTTATTTTTTTATTTTGAAACAGGGTCTTGCTAAGCTTCTGAGGCTAGCCTTAAACCTGTGATCCTTTCTGTTTCAGCCTACCAAGTATTGGGGTTACAGACATGTGCCATTGTGCTCAGCAAATTTTTAGAAATCTATCTATAATAATACCTCATAGCCAAGCATGGCGGCACATGTCTGAAATCCCAATACTTGGGAGGCTGAAACAGGAGGATCACAAGTATGAGGCCAGCCTCAGCAACTTAGCAAGAACCTCAGCAACTTAGTGAGACCCTGTTTCAAGACAAAAAATAAAATAGGTGTAGGGATGTAGCTCAGAGGTAGAATGACCCTGGGTTCAATCCCCAGTAAAACACACACACACACACACACACACACACACACACACACACATCTAACCTCATTAAAAAGAAGAGGAGGAGGAGGAGGAAAAGGGAAGAAGGGGAAATATATTCTTGATAGAAGAATGACATCTAACATAGAAGGAATGGCAAATTAAGAAAAACTATCATTGTAGCTGCTCACGTAATCATCAATTCAAGCAAGAATCACTAGCAGATGCTAAAAGCACTTTTGAAATGTTTTGGGGAAACAAAATATTTAAATGTTCTCAAAATATCACATCAAAGTTACAAAGGGATCTGGAAATGTACCCGTAAAGACCTGGCAGTCACCATGTTCACCAAGTGGCCATTACCAGATGGCCTGCGATGTGATGCAAAGAGAGGCAGGTCAGGCTCTTCCTCCAGTGCCTGACCTGCATCTGACTACTAAGAAACAAAGGGGGCGGGCATAGCTCAGTGGGAGAGCACATGCCTAGCATGTGTGCGCTCTGGGGTTCAATCCCTAACACCAACACTCAAAAACAAAAACAAAAACAAAAACAAAAAAGGGAGGGGGTGGAGGGAGGGAGGGGGAAGGGAGGGGAGATTGACGGGAGGGAAGGGGGGAAAAGGAAGAGGAGAAGTTCACAATGTGGACAGTCCTGAAGACAAGTGGCTTGGACCTTAGGAAGATTTCAATGTCATGAAGAATAAGACAGCAGCAACATCTTAAATGGGGGTAGACTAAAAAGGCACAATAATCAAACACAATATGTGAACTTTGGACCCTGGATGAAAAACAAACCAGCTATAAAGAACACTTTGGGGACAAGTAAGGAAATGTGAATATGAACCCTTTGTCAGACATGTTATAAACTAATGCTGATGATTTTAGGAAATATAATGGAGCTGTGGGTAAAAGACTGCCCTTGATGCCTTTATTTTATGCAAAATAAAAGTGTGTTTATTTGTGTCTGTCTCAGAGAGAAAACATGGGTGTGACAACATGTTAGCACCCAGTGAATACAAGTGAATATAGACAAGGTCATCCTCTTGCTCTTTCAGGGAGTTTGAAAATTGTTAACATGAAAATAAAAATGTTTTTAAGCGAGGCATGGTGGTGCATGCTTGTAATCTCAGTACTTAGGCTGAGACAGAAGGATCGCAGGTGCAAGGACAGCCTCAGCAACAGTGAGATTCTCAGCAACCTAGAGAGACCCTGTTTCCAAATAAAAATTAAAAAATAGGGCTGGGGCCAGGCATGGTGGCGCACGCTTGTAATCCCAGTACTTGGGAGGCTGAGACAGGAGAATCTCAGGTTCGTGGCCAGCCTCAGCTACTTAGTGAAGCCCACTACAACTTAGTGAGATCCTGTTTCAAAATAAAAAATAAAAAATAGGGCTGGGGTGTAGCTCAGAGGTAAAATGCCCCTGGGTTCAATCCCCAGTACTGTAAAAAAAAAAATAGGGCTGGGGGTGTAGCTCAGAGGTAGAATGCCCCCTGGGTTCAATCCCCAGTGCCACACACACAAAAAAATTTAGCTAGGCATGGTGGTGCATGCCTGTCATCCCAGCATTTGGGAGGTTGCGGAAGGAGGATGGCAGGTTTGCAGCCAGTCTCAGCTATAGAGGCCTTTCACAATTTAGAGACACTGTTTCAAAATAAAACCTAAAAAGGGCTAGGAGTGTAGCTTAGAGGTAGAATGCCACTGGGTTCAATCCCCAGTACCAAAAAACAAACAAAAAAAGTTTTTAAGGTTACTAGTTTTGAAAAAAAAGAAGATAAATGCTGGAATCCTAGTTTTCAAGATACACTTGTGGCAACAGGCCTGGCTTCAGCCCTGTTACGGCATTCTTTGGTAATCAAGGGTCACAACACAAACCACAGAATATTCAAAATGCAAACAACCTTTGCTTTGAGTGCTCTCATTATTTTTGTTTGCCTTAAGCTGTAATTAAATTTTACCACCAAGCACTTAAGAAAATTTCAGGAAGAGAGTTATAAAATGAAATGTAGAACATAAAATAGCAATATATTCAAGAGAATAACTACTACTAAGACTTTCAAACACTTTTAACTATTGCTTTGATTTTTATAAAATATCCATATGAAAAAGAAATGTTCACTAGTTGAATGCTAACCATAAGTAGTAATATTTTAAAGCATAATCATACGTAGGAAATTCCTGTGATCACATACGATCGAGGCACAGCTCAGGAACTTTCATCTTTGTCCTATTTGCAATGACTGTCATTAGAATAATAAGCGTTCTTGCCTTTCATCCAAAAGGCTTTCTTTTCAAGTTGTGCGATGGTAAGGTATTTAAGAAAAAAGCAAAAGGAAACCAATTATGGAATAAGACAATCCTCCCTCCCCTCAAAACCTCAAGAACAACCCAACAGTGAAATGTTCAAACATGTAAGAATAAGAAAAAGCTTAAAAACCTAAAACTTAAAAACTCCAAAAAGATTGCTAATTTAAAACGTGTGTGTATGTATACACACACATATGTATCTATTTATTCCAAAATGTAAAAAGACCCAGACAAAAAGTAACTGTGCAATATCATAAATATTCATTGATCTAAATTCAAAAGTCAGGCTGCAATGTTTTAAAAGGGCTAGATAATCTACAGCACCTTTGAAGACATCTGAGATCTCTTGTCACACATGATTTCTGAATTATAATTTCATAAAACTGAAATAGGGCAAAGAAAAACCTGTCTTTGAAAAGTTCTAAAAGACTGAAAATTCTATATAGAAATATTTAAATAAGATTAAAACTATGTTTATTGAAGAAAATAGTATTTCAGAAGGAAATACACCAAGTGATATATGCATGTAGAGAGTGTGTGGGGGGGGTGCTGGGGACTGAACCCAGGGGCATTCTACCTCCGAGCCCCCAGCCGTTTTTATATTTCACTTTTGAAAAAGGGTCTCGCTAGGTTGCTGAGAATCTTGCTACCTCGCTGAGGCTGTCCTCAAACCTGCCATCCTCCTACGGCAGTCTCCCAAGTACTGGTATTACAGGCAGGCACTACTATGCCCCGGTGCATGCACGTTTATATCACTTTGAACCTCACAATTATGTATAATTACAATGCACCAATAAAAGTATTAAAATAGCTTTTTTTGAAAGGTATGCTTGCAATCAAATCTGAAATTAAAAACAAAAAATATACAAAAAACAACTTTAGTAACCGATCCCTTAAAGCCAATTCAGTTTTACTATTCTAGTTTAGGAACAGACCAAAAAACAATGTGAAAAGGCATCTGGTTTAAACTTCACTATTAGGGAAAAGGAAGAGGCCTGTAATAGTTACCAGACATATTACACTTCCTGAAATACCAACTTACCAGCAATTAGCAGAAGTTGCTCTAAAGATAAAACCAAGACTGAGCATAGATTTCCATTTAATCAAGTTATGATAAGGGCTGGGGATGTGACTCTGTGGTGGAGCACTTGCCTGGCATGTGCAAGGTCCTATTTTCCATCCCCAGTACCACCAAACAACAACAAAAACACCATGGTATTATGTAACTGGGCCACAAGAAGAAAGGTATGCAAAGAAAACTAATACAGGACTGCAGTCTATAGCAGCAAAATAAGAGTTTTGTGAAAAAGTATTTGAAAATGACCAGATAACATGGCAGAGATAAGACCCATATCTTAAGCAATTACAACTTTTAATTCTGCATCCCAAATAACTCTCAAGTCTATTCATTTCTTATTATTTCTTTGCCAAATCCTAATTCATGCTACCATTCTATCTCATCCCTGGTTGATTATATTAGACTCCTAACTAAACTCCCTTCCAGAGCATTCTAAGCCTGCCAAAGCAATCATTTTAAAAGTACTCTGTAATCTCGCCTTCAACAACCTGGAGTTACTCTCCCATTTCACTGCTAAGGCCACACTGGCCTCTGGGCCCCGATAAGCTCTCTCTTGCCTCAAAAGTTTCATGTGTCTCTCCTCCTAAAATGTTCTCACAACGTCTCCCTAATTCCTACTTAATCCTTAGACTCTGTGACTCAGCAGAGTAGCCCATAAGCTTCGGCAGAAAGACAAGAAACTGCCTCTCTGTTCACTAAGAGTGTGCTGAAATCTAACTGCAGTTCCCAAAAGATGGCTTTTACTTTTCTTTCTCTCCCATTTTGGAATGACTTTCAAAATGGAATGACTTTCAAAATGGAATGACTTCCAAAATGGTATGGTCTGGAAAGCATTCCTATCTATGTAAATCCTATCCGTTCTTTAGGGGACAACTCAACACCCACCCCTCTACTGCACCATCCCCAACTCCAGCTGAAAGTACTATCTTCCCTCTGAACAGCAGCAGCAATCCAGTGAGATATTCCAATCACGAAGCCCTGACAAACTGCACTTAGATTTGCAAGAAGTATCATTTGGTTTTACAATGAAAGCATTTTTTTTTTCTGGTAGTGGGGAGAGAACTCAGGGGCAGTCTACCTCCAAGCTACACCCCCAAGCCGTATTTTTTATTCTTTATTTTGAGACAGTTTCACTAAGTTGCAGAGTCCTCACTAAGTAGCTGAGGCTGGCGGTGAACCTGCAATCCTCCTGTCTCAGCCTCTCAAGTACTGGGATTACAAGCATGTGCCACCACGCCTGGCTCTACAATGAAAGCATTTTAATAGTCTTTATGAGATTCTCATTGGACTAACATTAAGATATTTTAAATGTAAAAAATGGTCCTACTATAGTCATTAAAGTGCTATGTAAAGTCAATGATTCCTGAGTGAAGTGGATGGTACCCTATACAATCACAAGTACCTTTGTGCTACATATAGAACCAAGCCAGCCAGCCAGCACCAACTTAAAATACAGCCCATCTGCTGTTACATTCTGGCTATTTGGTATCTAGAAAAAAAAAGTCTGTTGTATCACTTAGCTGGTATTAAAAAAAAATGAGCAGCATAAACAACTAGTGTAATGATAGTTCTTATATTTTGGTCTACAATCACTTAAAAATATCAAGATAGTAGCAGAACACTTACTTCAACACACTATTACTAGAAAAAGTTAGACACATCTCTGTAGTAAAAAGAGGAACAGAGATGCTTCTGCTTGATATGAGACAAATGATATCACTCAAATACTTATTCCTATCACAAGCCAAATGACAAACATTCAAAAAGACACCAGCCCAGAGATCGCCCGAAGAAACTGCATAGAAAAGACAGTATATTATAGTGGTCACAGACACACAACTTAGCAATCAGTCAGATTTTAAGCATAAACCTTTCACCGCTTAGCAGCCAAATGACCTTAGGAAAAAAACTATTCGACCTGTACAAACCTCAGTTTCATCATATGTAAACTAGAGGTAAGCCAGGCATGGTGGCACACACGTATAATCCCAGAACTTGGGAGGCTGAGACAGGAGGATCCCAGGTTCCAGGACAGCCTCAGCAACTTGTGAGGCCCTCCGCAACTTAGACCCTGTTTCTTTTCTTTTCTTTCTTTCTTTTTTTTATTTTTTGTGGTACTGGGGATTGAACCCAGCATTCTCCCTCCGAGCTATACCCCGAGCCCTATTTTTTATTCTTTATTTTGAAACAGGGTCTTACTAAGTTGCACAGGGCCTCACTAAGTAGCTGAGGCTGGTCGTGAACCTGCGATCCTCCTATCTCAGCCTCCCAAGTACTGGGATTACAAGCATGTGCTACCACGCCTGGCTTGACCCTATTTCAAAATAAAAACTAAGAGCTGGGTGTGGTGGCACAGCTTGTCATCCCAGTACTTGGGAGGCTGAGACAGGAGGATTACAAGTTTGTGGCCAGCCTCAGCTACTTAGGCCCTCTGCAACTTAGTGAGACCCTGTTTCAAAATAAAGAATAAAAAATAGGGCTGGGGGTGTAGCTCGGAGGTAGAATGCCCCTGGGTTCAATCCCCAGTTCTGCAAAAAAAAAAAAATAATAATAATAATAATAAATAATAAATAATAAAATAAAAATAAGAAAAAATAAAATAGGACTGGGGGTATAGCTGAGAGATAGAATGCCTCTGGGTTCAATCCCCAGTACTCCCCCCAAAAAACTAAAGGTGATTCTAATACATTTCTCATCCTAAGATGTACTTTAAAATATATATACATATATATGCATATATATGTAAGTAAACATTTCTAAAATCAAGATGAGTCTAATGATTGATGGGAAAAGAAACTGGACAGCCAAGAGGCAGAGAAATAATTTGTGGGAGATTTATCTTTGCCTGAGCATGTCACAACTGAGCTATGAGAAGATATTTCTCTAATTAAGCACCTCAGACCAGTTGTGGTATAAATACTGATGGTAACATACTTACCTACTTTTACTTAATTCAAGCTCTTAAAATATCTTAAATAGTGTGTGTGACCAATTCATGGAGACAAAAATCTAAATGCCAGAACTTCTAGCTAACTTTCAAGAAAAGTCATTTAATTTTCAGGTATATATAATTTAATTAAAAGATTTTATAAGTTTAACCAAATAGAAACCACCAATAAAATCAGTTTTCTTTGCTTCAGTTTTTGTTCTTTTCTTTTTCCTTTGTGGTGCTGGGGATCAAACTGTGAGCCTCAGGCATGCTGAGCTACATCCCCAACCCCAAAATCAGTTTTCTTTGATAGTTTCTGCAATTACCAAGGTGTTAAAAAAGATCCAAGCATACATTATAAAAGCAGCATGTCAATATGATGCTGCACGAAACTGCTAATGGACAAAAGTAACTCAGAAAAGTCTAAAGATTCACAAATATAAAGGCTTAGGATCAAACTCTGTTATGATGGTAAAGAAGCTGGGGTATGGATAAGTGTTCATCATCACTAATTAGTTAAAAAAAAGAAGAAGAAAAAGAAAGGAAACAAGAAAAGGATAGGATTTTTTTCTTCCAAGTCAAAAAAAGAAAAAACCAAAAAAACCCCAGTTATATCTACCTTAAAGTTTTTTGGTAAGAATTCAGTGAGATCATAAGTAAAACATTTACCGCAATGCCTAGCACACAGTAAATATTCAATGAGTTGTTATTGTTACTATTATTGGTAAAACTTTGAAAAAACACTAATTTTAGCTGGGTGCAGTGGCACACACCTGTAATCCCAGTACTTGGGTGGCTGAGACAGGAGGATTTCAATTTGGGATCAGCCTAAGCAACTTAACAAGCCCCATTTCACCAAACAAATAAACAGGGCTGAGAAACATAGCTCAGTGTTAAGAGTATCCCTGGGTTCCATCCCCAGTACAAAAACAAAACAACCCACTAAAAAGAATAAATGACAATAAATTCTTTACTTTTATAAGCATTCACCCAAACATAATGGCTTCAACTACAGTAAGAATAATTATTTCTTGGAATTCTAAAAATTTCCTAATTAAAAAATATCTTACCTATACAATAATTACAGCAAGAAGTATTTCAGGTAAATATAAAGCAAACCTTATCTAAACCAGCTATCTGTTAATACTGCATGTCTGCATTTAACAACAGGCAACCCTTTACCAGTGTTTTTTATATACTATTTCCTAGTTATATCAGTCATTAAGATGTTTGTATCATTCTATAGGTATATCAAAAAATAAGTTTATGAAAAAGACAGTCAGTTCATATATATTTATTATTATCTTTTAAACAAAAAGTTGCCCGGCATGGTGGTGCACGCTTGTAATCTCAGTACTTGGGAGGCTGAGACAGAAGGATCACAGGTTCGCAGCCAGCCTCAGCTACTTAGCGAGGCCCTCCGCAACTTAGTGAAACCCTGTTTCCAAATAAAGAATAAAAAATAGGGCTGGGGGTGTAGCTTGGAGGTAGAATGCCCCTGGGTTCAATCCCCGGTACCACACATACAAAAAAAGTCACAAACTGATAGAGCAAGGGCCAACTTAGGTAAACAGACATGTTTTTTGTGAAGCATACAAGTTTGGTTCTTAATTTTAATTAGTTGCCAAGATTTAATATTCTTTTAAAATGCAGATTTTCAGCTTCCCATGAAAACAGAGAATGTGGCAACACTGGAAACGTGTGTGATCAGCTAGATCTGAGCAGCTAATGCCCGTCCTGGCCCACACTCTTTAGGTAGGCATAAACCATAACTCTGCTTACTTCAGCTTTTTTTTGAATGTGTGTGGTACTAAGGATTGAACCCAGAGGCATTCTACCTTCGAGCTACAGCACCAGCCTGATTTTATTTCTTATTTGGAAACAGGGTTTCTCTAGGTTGCTGAGGGTCTCGCTGAATTGCCTAGGCTGGCTTTGAACCTGCACTCCTACTCTCTCAGCCTCCCAAGTACTGGGATTACAGGCATGCGGCACCACGCCCGGCTATTTCAGCCTTTTATGTTACCTTCCTTGCCTTTGTAAGTATTTGAATCTGTAACTTCTAATGTACACATTTGACTTGTTTTTCTAACCTGGAGTTTCTGAAGAATTGGACAATGGGGCAGATGCTTCTGCTAAGGCAGCTAATGTAGCTAATACTGATGTAGAGGAGTTTCCAAACTGAACAGCAGACACACCCGTTTCATCTATGAGAGAAGAGAAAATAGATTTGAATTTTTAAGGCGCTTAACCCAATGTACATTTCTCATATTCTATTTTATCCAACTCTTAAATGAAGCTTGGATAGCCATTAGCTTTTGAAAGGTAATACTGCAATACATTTTGTAATATCACCTTTCTCTAGATTGTTTTGTTTCAGAAAAATGTTTTTTGCCAATACCAAAGAAACCAAGGTGGCTGATATAATCTTACCCTCATTCTTCAACAGTCCTTTCTTAAAAGGATGAATACCTACTAACGCATACAATCCCAACAGCTATCCTATGTGCATCTCAATACCTGTGGCCTTGGATGGATTTTCTGAAGATACCAGACCTGTTAGGTTCACCACCCCTCCAGGTCCAATGATGAACTGCGGCGTTGCAGCATGAATCGTCACAGTGTCGGGACTCTCTGGGTTTGTGTTGATTTGGTTCTGCATAGCAATCTAGGAAATAAATCACCATGTTTTCAGAATTATAACCAGAATATCTGGCACAGATTCTCAATGTAGTACAAATATACCCATAAAGGAGCATTCTCTAAGAAGAACATAATATAATATAAATGGAAATACTTGTTTATGGAATATCTAGAGTACAGTGGTAAAACATAGATAGGAATTTATATCCTAAGATCTGTTGAGTAAAGCAGCAAAATCCCATTAGAGGAGAAATGGGTATATGAAAGGCTTTTATAGAACACTGGACAACTGCACATTGAAAGATATCCTACTGCTCTATAGCTAGAGAAGTTAAATTACTTAAATTAATTTATTCCCACTACTACATTTGGCAGTACATAACAACATATATAAAGCCTGGCCTTTCTAATAAACTGTTTCCAAACTGCACTCCTGGATATAAAAGAATGCCGACAGGATGTGGTAAAATTCATTTTCTTGAACATAAAACATATTTTAAGTAACTTGAAGTTCGATAAAGTCAGATGATCTTTGAGAAGAGAGATCTAGTGGGGGGAATAAGAATATAGACAAGAGGCGGCAGTAAATGAGATAATTTATATCAATGTCGTCTAGCTGAAGAAAAGAAAAGCAATGTTGGTTACTAGTAAAGCCAAAACTAACCTAATGGAGAAAAGGCTTTTTTTGATAGTGAAAAATAAAAGAAACAAATCAGAGTGATAAAGACAACATCACTCGCTCAAAAGATATTATGGTTGCTATTTTTTTTTTGGTACTGGGGATTGAACCTGGGGGCATTCTACCTCTGAGCCACACCCCCGGCCCTATTTTATTTTTTATTTTGAAACAGGGTCTAAGTTGCGGAGAGCCTCACTAAGTTGCTGAGGGTGGCCGCGAACCTGCGATCCTCCTGTCTCAGCTTCCGTACTGGGATTATAAGCGTGCGCTACCATGCCCGGCTATAGTTGCTAATTTTTCAAAAATTTGTAGAAAGTAATTTATAATACATGTTGAAAAAATAATAAAATAAGCTATCTAGAAGGGGAATTCAGAAACTTAAAACACAGAAAGTAATCACTTATCTAATCTTCTGTTACATGAAAAGACTGTGGTCTTACCATCATGAAAATGAACAGCAATGAACTACAAGAAAAAGGCCTGTCGAAAATAACTGAGTCTATGCCGGGTGTGGTGGCGCACGCTTGTAATCCCAGTACTTGGGAGGCTGAGATAGGAGGATCACAGGTTTGCAGCCAGCCTCAGCAACTGAATGAGGCCCTCCGCAACTTAGAGAGTCCCTGTTTCAAAATAAAAGAATACAATGGGGCTGGGAGTGTAGCTCAGAGGTAGAACACCTCTGAGTTCTATCCTCAATACCACAAATATAAATAAATAAATAATAAAATGAAAAGCTATAAGCTTTAAGTCAGCTACTACGAGACAGAGATCATCTACCTGTACAGCTTCCTTTTTTAAATTAGAAGCCAAGTTACAAGCCGGGCGTGGTGGTGCACGCTTGTAATCCCAGTACTTGGGAGGCTGAGACAGGAGGATCACAGGTTCGAGGACAGCCTCACCAAGTAGTGAGACTTTCATCAACCTAATGAGACCATTTCAAAATAAAAATAAAATAGGGCTGGGGGTATAGCTCAGAGGTAGAATGCCACGGTTCAATCCCGAGTACCACACACGCACACACAAAAAAGCCAAGTTACCTGTAATATCTCCGCTAAATCTTCATTTCCATTGTCTATTGAAATATCGAATGCAGTTTTACAAAATTTACTTTGCGTGTGTACATCAGCACCATATTTGATTAAAAGTTCCACCACCTCTTGATGATTGTGTTCTGTGGCCCAATGTAGAGCTGTCATCTTTAACATGTCCTTTGCATTTACGTCAGCACCATGCTACAAAAATAAGAGATTGCTAAAATATGAAATACAAAGAATTCCTAATATGAAAATACTAGTCACTATACTTTGAAGCAAGAACAAATAACATAATTGACTCTTATATGTTAAATACATGTTTCAGCAATCACATATCTGTCACTTAATCATTCTTCTATTATCCTCGTTTTCCTAACTGCTTTCCTTCTAATTTCTTGAAATGAGGCAATTATTCTGTTAGTTACTCAGCTATGAGCATGAAGGGCTAGAATGGGAACAGGAAGTGAAAGAAAACTATGAGTGTTCCTCCAAAACCCTCTTTAATGGAGTATGAGAGATGATCCCCTAGTTCCTCATTTACACAAAAATATCCTTTGCTTTCAAAACCAATACAACATAAGGAATTAGAAGGGAGCTCTCTAGTTGTAGTGTCCAATATAACAGCCAGTGCGCACATGCGGCTATTAAGCACTTGAATGTTGGTAGTCAGAACAGACATGTGCTGGATGTATAAATAAGCACTGGGATTCAAAGTCTTAACACCAAAGAAATAGAATGTGAAATATCTCAATAATTTTGATATCAGTTTCATGTTGAAAAGATGTTTTGAATATTTTGGGTCAAATGAAATAGATTAAAATTCATTTTTTACTTTTCTATGTAGGTAAAAGAATATCTTGAATTACATGTGATGTGGAGTCATGGCTTGCATTTTATTTCTTTTGGATAGGTACATCTAGAGGTTAGAATAAAAAGGATCAAGAATAATGTCTTTACTTTGTTACAGAATTTTCTACATCACCCTTTGGCATTTAGATAATTGAAGATGACTCCCCATTTACCTTACTAGTTTCAAAAGCAAAGTGCAAACAGAGTACACACACCTTAAGCAAGACCTCTACTATGCTGGCGTGGCCTTCAGAAGCTGCCATGTGTAATGGTGTTCGGTCCACTTTGGTTCTGGCATCCCTACTCACACCAGCTCGAAGTAGTACTTCCGTGGTGGAATAATGACCATACTGTGCTGCCAGATGAAGTGGAGAAGTTCCCAGCTGTACCACAAAAAAAGAAATCCACATTTATAGTTACTTTTAATACACTTCCACTACTATAGACTATTTTATGTTTTCTGTTTACACATTATCTGTGTACGCAGTAACTCAAAAGAAATTACTTGATTTAAGCTTATTACATCTTCATTAAAAATTACAGGTAATTAGTTGAGACAGGAGGACTGCAGGTTTGAGGTCAGTACCCACTTAGTGAGACTGTCTCCAAAAAAAAAAAAGTGTTGGGCGTGTAGCTCAGAGGTAGAATGCCAAGTTCACACCCCAGGACCACCAAAGAAAAAAAGAAAGAGAGAAAATGAGAGTTTGAGAATTGTTTTCCTGAGTATTGAAATGTTTTCTTCATCCAATCATACAAGACTTATTATAATAATTTCTTTCCATCTATTAATCTCAAATATATTTAATAATAAATTTAATTTTAATTAAGTGGGTCAAAACTTTTGTCAGATTTTAAAAATATATTAACAAAAGCATCAATGATCTTTTCAGTTATTTAATTTTATATTTTATTTATTTACTTTGTATTACTGGGGATTAAACCCAGGGACATTCTACCTCAGAGCTATACCCCCAGCCCTATTTTATTTTTTATTTTGAAACAGGGTCCAAGTTGCTGAGGCTGGCCACAAATTTGTAATCCTCCTGTCTCAGCCTTCCAACTACTGGGATTACAGGTGTGTGCCACCACACACCCAGTTGGTTGGTTTGTTTTTAAGTACTGGGGATCTCCCACTGAGCTACATCCCCTTTAAAAATACAAAAAATAAAATTTAAAAAAATTTTTTTGAGGCAGGATCTCACTAAATTGCTCAGACTGGCCTCTAACTTGCAATCCTCCTGTCTCAGCCTCCCAAGTACTGGGATTACAAGCATGTGCCACCACGCCCGGCTTCTCAATGTTCTTTTCTAAAGGGGTTTATACAGTTGTTTTTCTAAGGAAAAATCTGAGGTGCATGTGTCAAAGCTGACATCAGACAGAACCAAAACAGATTTCAGTTCTGAAATTGGTTCCCCGAGGTCTAGTCATTAAATTGACATTCATAATATATAAAAGAAATACTAAAATGTGAGTGAAGGAAAAGCCTTATCAGAGGCATAACTTTAAATAGAAAAAATTTAGAATTAAGTTTATATTACACACATTTAGAAGCACAGAAAATCCCTGCACCTCTGATTATCAAGGCACTAATGCTAAGAGAGTTCGCTGAAACACAAAATTTGCTAAGACTACCACTGTAATAGCACCCAAAGGGGTTTTGTTTTGGTTTTTGTGGTACTAGGGATTGAACCCAGGGGTGTTCTACCTCCGAGTTATACCCCCAGCCCTATTTTTTTTTTAATTTGGAAACAGGTCTCACTAGGTTGATGACAGACTCACTACTTGCTGAGACTATCCTCGAACCTGTGATCCTCCTGTCTCAGCCTCCCAAGTACTGGGATTACAAGCATGTACCACCACATCCGGCTGCACCTAGGTTTTTAAGTCACTGTCTATGGAACATACAGTTTTAAGTCCTTCACATATTAATCTCATTTAATCTTTCACAGTATAGGTACTATTACTATTCTCATTTGGCATTAAAAGAACCCAAGGCAGAAAGAGGTTATTAACTTGCCAGAAGTCACAAATGAGTCACAGGATAAACCTGGGTCATGCTCTTAATACATGATAAAAATTGAAATCATCTACCTTGGGAATAATTATTGCTACCAAAACATATGTATGTTTGTTTGTTTTTCGCTCTGGGGGTTGAACCCAGGGCATTCTACCAGCATTCTACCTCTAAGCTATACCTCCAGGCCTTTTTAAATTTTTTTATTTTGAAACAGGATCCTGCTAAACTGCTGAGGCTGGCCTCAAACCTGCACTCCTCATGTCTGTGCCTCCCAAGTATTGGGAAGACAGGTGTGCTCCACCACACCCAGCTAAAAATAATATATTTTTAAGGGAAGGTCATTCTAACAGATCAAGGTGATTCTTGAACAATCTTTTCTTTCTCCATGTTCTGTCAAATTTTCCTGTAACTGGCCCTTTTCTACTGTGTGTGTGTGTGTGTGTGTGTGTGTGTGTGTGTGTGTGT
>PVJS01045986.1:0-16001 GCA_004027185.1 Glis glis | reverse complement strand
AAAAGAGAGAGAGAGAGAGAGAGAGAGAGAGAGAGAGAAACAGGGAGAGAGAGAGAGAGAGAGAGAGAGAGAGGAGAGAGCTGAGGCTGGCCACGAACCCGGATCCTCCGGTCATTGCCTCCCAAAGTACTGGGATTACAAGCGTGCGCCACCACGCCCGGCTCCCTATTTTATTTTGAAATAGGGTCTTGCTAAGTTGCTGAGGCTGGCCTTGAACCTGTGATCCTCCTATCTCAGCCTCCCAAGTACAGGGATTACAGGCAAGTGCCACCATGCTCAGCTTGATAGTGGCTTTGCGGACTTTGGGAAGCAGGACTGTCCTGGGGCCAAGGGATGGTACCATGTCTTACTGCCTGGTGAGCTTTGCTGAAACCTCATTACCTCTTAAAGCCATCCCGTCTCCTGAGATCCCAGATCCCAGACACACACTGAATAGTGGGGTTCCCTTTCCCCTATACCGTTTGGAACTGAATGTTTAGCAACTATGGATATTACATGACTTAAATCCACAGATGCTGCAGTATCCCTTAATTTTATTCCGTGTCCTGCTGCCTTGAGCTACTCAAGATGTGTATTGAGACTGGAACTGTGTTCCAGATGTAACAAGAAAACAGGAGGCCGCACTGGTAGGGAGGGCTTGCTAAATAGAGTCTAATTTGGCATTCACAAAACTCTCAAAGCAAAATGGCTGTTATATGTAATAAATGGCTTATGCCAATAGAGTGGGAACACTCTTACTGGCTGTAACCAGAGCCATAATTATTGATTTTGGGGGGTAGGTGAGTGAGAGTTTTGAGGTGGAACTGAATTAAAGTATGTGGGTGAGGGTGCTGGCGTAGCAACTGAATTGGTATGGGAGGTGTTGGGTCGGCCTGAGTGCGATCAACAGGAAAGCTGCCGTGCTTCCTCGTAGAGCTGGGCATGGTAGGGCACAAATAGTACTTGAGGCTGAGACAAGAGGATCACATGTTCAAGGCCAACCTCAGCAACTTAGCAAGACCCTGAGGAACTTAGTGAGACCCTGCTTCAAAATAAAAAATAAAAAGGGCTGGGAGTGTAACTACAGGGTAGAAACCCACTGATTTCAATCCCCAGTAACGCCCTCCACCCCCCAAAATTTACCATCTTAACCTTTTTTTTTTTTTTGGCAGTACTGGGGATTGAACCCAGGGGCATTCTACCTCCAAGCTATACCCCCAGCCCTATTTTTTATTCTTTATTTTGAAACAGGGTCTCACTAAGTTGTGGAGGGCCTCACTAAGTAGCTGAGGCTGGCTGCGAACCTGTGATACTCCTGTCTCAGCCTTCCAAGTACTGGGATTACAGGCGTGCGCTACCATACCTGGCAGTTAACCATTTTTAAGGCACCGTTCAGTGGCATTATGTACATTCATATTATTGTGCAACCGTCACCACCATAGTCCTTTTAGGTTTTAATTTTTACCTGTTTATTTGTATTGCTGGAGATGGAACCCCGGACCTTGTACTAGTCTTCCTCTTGGGTTTCGATGAAGCAGTCCACACTGCTTCCATCCAGGGACAACCTCCCCCAGCTGATCTGGGCTGGGTCTTTGGTTCCTCGGCTCTCCTGCTCATTTTGGAGATAACCCTGTAGTGTATGTATTGTATGTTTCAGGAGTAGGTGACTTCCTCCCTGGCAAAGACTGTATTTTATAACTCTTGGCGCTGTTACTGGCAGACAGACACATTGAATGTCCACATTCAGGACGGGGCCACTTGCTACTGGAGCAGCTCATTAATGAGATAATTCTTTAAAAATATTGACAGATCATGTAATTAAGAGCTGATTATTCACACGTCCAACAGTTCTTCACTGAAACTGGAGGATTTCTTTCAATAGCAGCTCCTCCTGGCTGCATTTATCTACTCTGTAGCTCATTAGCTATTTGGCAGGGAAATCTCTAAATGCCAGCCAGGAGCCAGTGCAGCTGAAGAACAGCACGGAACAAGAGAAAGTGCTTCTGGAATTATGTCATTTATTCAGAGAAATTCCCCAAGACGTGTGTTTGCTTCAAAAAGTGCAGATATATTTGTATGCCTCATCTCAATTCATTTATTTATTTTTAAACAATTCTGTGAGCTTGGCAGTAGTTTCCTCATTGGAGAAGAGGGGAAACTGAGATTCAGAATAATTTGTCCAGGCTCATTCAGCTCGTCAGTGGTTGAGCAGGTATTGATACCAGCAGTGTCTTCAAAGTCTTCTTGGTCCATTGCATCTCACTGTATTTGCTAAGTGGGGGATCATCCTTGTGTCTAATTAAACTTTCACATTAATTACACTGTGGTCTGATGCCCGAGGGGATTTACATATAAGGCTCATGAATGGTTTTATTTATTTAGATACTGGGAATTGAACCCAGGGACATTCTGTCTCTGAGCTCCCCCCCCCCCAGCCCTGTTTTATTTTTTATTTTGTATGCTATGCTGGGGATTGAACCCAGGGCCTCATGCATGCTAGGCTAGTGCTCTACCACTGAGCTATGCTCCCAGCCTTAATTTTTAATTTAATTTAATTTTTCTTTTCTTTTTTTGCAGTACTGGGGATTAAACCCAGGGGCATTCTACCTCTGAGCTACACCCTCAGCCCTATTTATTATTCTTTATTTTGAAACAGGGTCTCACTAAGTTGCGGAGGGCCTCACTAAGTAGCTGAGGCTGGCCGTGAACCCAGATCCTCCTGTCTCAGCCTCCCCAGTACTGGGATTCCAAGCCTGTGCCACCACGCCAGGCTTATTTTTTATTTTGAATCAGGGTCTTGCTAATTTGCTAAGGGTGGCCTTGAACCTGCAGTCCTCCTGTCTCAGCCCCCCCCCCCCCAGCACTGGGATTACAGGTATGCCGACTGTGACCAGCTCACAAAGAGTTTTAGTGGTATTGAAATAATGGAGAGTTAGACATGCTGTGTTTTATGCTGGCCTTTGCATATGTGAAGTGGGTGTGATAATAGTTGTATAAACGTCAAAGGATTGGATTGTGTATTCAGTGAGCACCTACCCTGCCTTAGGAAAGAGCATGGTACCAAGTAAGTGCTTAATACAAACGTCTGTGGGGCTACACTGTGGGGTACAGCTGACTTGAGGTGTGCGTTTTCTTGCTGCTGAGCCAGAGGTGGGATCAGGAGGCTAGTTGGTGGAAGCTTGCAAGTGCGAGGAGGGAAATGACAGTGGGAAATCCGCGCATCCTTCATCCTCCCTTCCTCCAGCCCTGGCCCTCCCTCCCTCTTTCTTTCCCCCATTGTCCTCCCGAGTCATTTTTCCTGTTACATTCCAAGAGGATTTCTGCATTAGGTGGCTAGTTGGTTCCTTCTACCTCTTAGAATTCATGATTTAGTTTTTCAAATTATTGGGCATTAAATGAAGAGGTTCCTGGCTCAGTGGGCAGAAGAGCATTGCTGGGAGAGAGGCTGGCTCCCCTCCCCAGTTAAAGATGGCTTTCCACTGAGTCTTTTAAAAACTTTATTTTATTAGTGCATTGCATTCTACATCATAGTGAAGTTCAGTGTGATAAAAGCATCCAAGCACTCAGCTCTCTGTATCTCCCTCTGTCCCACCCCGCTGCCCTCCCTCTGCACACGTTAGTGAGGTTGGTAGTAATACCTACACGCATTGCCATAGTATTATTTCAACTGTTTCCTTCAGTCCTCCCACTTCTCCCTAACCCCCTCCCTAGCCCCCTTCAACCACTCTACAGTCTTTCTCTGCATTCTTTCTTTCTTTTTTTTTTTTTGCAGTACTGGGAATTGAATCCAGGGGCGTTCTATCTCCAAGCTACACCCCCAGCCCTATTTTTTATTCTTTATTTTGAAACAGGGTCTCACGAAGTTGTGGAGGGCTTCACTAAGTAGCTGAGGCTGGCCGCGAACCTGGATTCTCCTGTCTCAGCCTCTCAATTACTGGGATTACAAGTGTGTGCCACCATGCCTGGCTCTCTGCATTGTTTAAAGTCCCTTTTGTTTCCTATTTTCTCCCTAGCTTCCATATATAAGAGAAAACATAGGACCCTTGGCTTTCTGAGACTGGCTGATTTCACTTAGCATAATATTCTCCAGTTCCATCCATTGAGTCTTTTCCATGGCAAGAGGACTATTTATTTATTTATTTATTTATTTATTTATTTTTTGTGGTACCCAGGGACGTTATACCTTGAGCTACATCCCCAGTCCTATTTTATTTTAATTTTAAAACAGTCTCTCAATAGGTTGATGAGAGCCTCACTACTTGCTGAGGCTTTCCTCAAACCTGGGATCCTCCTGTCTCAGCCTCCCAAGAACTGGGATTACAAGCGTGTGCCACATGCCCAGTCTGAAGCAGTGTTTACATTTATTTATTACTATTATTTTGCAGTACTGGGGGTTGAACCCAGGGGCATTCTACCTCTGAGCTACACCCCCAGCCCTATTTTTTTTTTATTCTTTACTTTGAAACAGGGTCTCACTAAGTTGCTGAGGGCCTCACTAAGTAGCTGAGACTGGCTGCGAACCTGTGATTCTCCTGACTCAGCCTCCCAAGTATTGGGATTACAAGCGTATGCAGCCATGCCCCCGTTTTGGTTTTTACATTTAAATTTTTTTGCTGGTTTTGGGAGTAGATAGAAACTGGTGGATGTCCTAAATAAAGATAGGATCAGGAGGGACATTAGAAATTAGGAGAATACTACAAAAATGCTAACACTTATGAGAGAAAGAATATGGGGTAACACATCTGTTAACTAGCTGGGTTTAGTCCTTCCACGATGTATATATACTTCAAAATACAGTGTATGCAGTAAATACATATTTTATATGTTAATGTAAAAATAAAATAGAATTTAGAAGTGGTGAGTTACTGACATTGTTGAGTGAACACTGAAATCCATCAGTGAGGTTTCCTGCAGAAGGAACCATGAGTGACAGCTGCAAATCCTGCTGTCACTAGGTAGAAGAATGGAAGTCAGGACGTGTGGGTCAGTTGGAACACGATATGTAAAAGAGTTTTGGTTTCTGGTCATGTCCAAATCTGTTCCTTGCGAATATCTTATTTTAGTTAAGCAACTGGATAATTCTGAAATGCAGAATGTTAGCCAGCTTTCTCATACTGTCACAAAATACTGGAGACAACTTATAGAGAAGGGTTATTTTGGCTCACAGTTGTGTGGCCTAACTGTCTCCCACTAGGCCCCACCCCTTAGAGGTTCTATCTCCACCCAGTAGTGCCACAGCCTGGGGCTGAGCCTTTAACACAAGGCGTTTGGGGGAATTTAAAGTTCAAACTGTAGCACAGCATTTCAAGGCTGGAGGATCAAGGACAGAGGAGAGGGCTTCTAAGTTCCTGTGGTTCCTCAGACCCTCTGTGATTGTCAGCCCTTGGGTGTAGCTGCAGATGGTCATTTCTTGTGGTTCCAGCCAGCAGTGCCCAGCTGCAACTCGAGCTGGGAAGGGGCAGGAAGACCTCAGGCTTCAAGAGCCTCAGGCGACAGTTCTGGGTTCCTTGGCCATGGCTTATTTCTCATTATTCCATGATCTCCTGATTAGGAGTGTGCTCCTCCAATTCAGTTCTTTTTTTTTTTTTTTTTGCGATACCGGGGATTGAATGCAGGGGCATTCTACCTCTGCGCTACGCCCCCGGCCCTATTTTTTATACTTTTATTTTGAAACCGGGTCTCACAAAGTTGCGGAAGGCTTCACTAAGGAGAGAGAGAGACAGAGAGACAGAGAGACAGAGAGAACAAGAGAGCTGAGGCTGGCCGCAGTTCTTAATTTTTGAAGAGGCATTCCTAATAATGCAAAATAAATCCCACAAAGACAGGATTGGTCTAGTTCAGTGCCGCACCCCCAGTTTCTAAAACTGTACCTGGCACTCAATACAGATTTGTGGAACAAAGACTAATGTATAAACTCATTCGTGGGCAAAGCATCTATGTAAGTTGCCAGGAAGTTGGGCAAAGGACATTTTCAGTGGGCCCTACCATTGTATTTAATGGGAAGAGCTGACTCTTTCTTTTTTTGGTTCTGGAGGTTGCACCCACAGACGTAGTACCTCCGAGGTACACCCCAGCACTATTTTCGCTAAGTTGTTGAGGCTGGCCTTGAACCTGTGATCCTTCTGTCTCAGCCTCCCAAGTACTGGGATTGTAGGTGTGCACCACTGCGCCTGGCAGTTCTGACTCCTTTTGACTTAGGATTTGGTCAGTGGAATATGTTGGCCGACGTCTTCAGTTACTGAGCGTGCCAGTGTCCACTATTAATATAAGAACACAGCCCCATGATGCCACAGCCACACTGCTCCCAGAAGCCCGGCAAAGATGGTGTTGGAATACTGCCTGTGTGTTATGAAATTGAATTCTTTGGGAATTTTAAAATCTGGAAAATTAGAATGAATCAGTTGAAACATTCTTGGATTAAAGCAGCCCTAATGAATTTATTCGCTATGCATTCCAGTCCTATTAATCCTGACGAGTGGGTCCTGATTAATGCAGGGCAGGCCTTTCCTGCTTTTATACCATGACAGCAAAATGTGACCAGAGCCAGAGTCCCCGCGGCTGGCTGCTTAATTCACGCCCAACGAAGCAGGAGAGCCGCTTCCTGACGTCCAGCGCACATCAAGTCTGGCTGTGTCCATTTCACTGGGCAGCGCTTCAAGCGGTGGTACTCTAACTGTTCGTTTCAGAACCCCCTTATACTCTCTCTTCAGACTGCTGAAGACTCCAGGGGCTTTTGCTTATGTGGGTTGCAATCACTCAGAAATTAAAATTTAGAACAATTTGCCGGGCGTGGTGACACACACTTGTAATCCCAGTACTTGGGAAGTTGACACAGGAGTATCGCAGGTTTGTGGCCAGCCTCAGCTACTTAGTGAGGCCCCCCGCAACTTAGCGAGACCCTGTTTCAAAATAGAGAATAAAAGCCGGGCGTGGTGGCACACACTTGTAATCCCAGTACTTGGGAGGCTGAGACAGGAGGATCCGGGTTTGCGGCCAGCCTCAGTTACTTAGTGAGGCCCTCCGCAACTTCGTGAGACCCAGTTTCAAAATAAAGTATAAAAAATAGGGCTGGGGGTGTAGCTTGGAGGTAGAACACCCCTGGGTTCCATCCCCGGTACCACAAACAAAACAAAACAAAAAAACAAAATAGAGAATAAAAAATAGAGCTGGGGGTGTAGCTCAGACATAGAACGTCCCTGGGTTCAATCCCCAGTACCACAATACATACATACATACACACATACACATAAAATTTAGAACAGTTTGAAATGATTATGTATTGTTCCCACCAAAGATAATAATAGAAAACCATTTGATGTTAATGTAAATAACATTTTAATGAAAAATAACAATTTTTCTTTTTTTTGTGGTGTTAGAGATTGGACCCAGGGGCATTCTACCCCTTAGCTATCCCCCCAGCCCTTATTTTGAAACAGCGTCTCACTAAGTTGCTGGGGGCCTCATTAAGTTGCTGAGACTGGCTGCGAACCTGTGATCCTCTTGTCTCAGCCTCCCAAGTACTGGGATTACAAGTGTGTGCCACCACACCTGGCTTAAAAATAACAATTTTTCAAAACAAAACAAAATCCATTGAGAAAGAGTAGATCATTATATATAATATTTTGCAAACTTCTTTAATGTTTAGCTTAATCAAAGGTGCCTGGATTTTTATTTATTTTAATTTTTAATTTTTTATTTGTTCTGGACATGGGACCCAGGGCTCGTGGATGCTAGGTAAGCACTCTACCACTGAACCCCACCTAGATTGTTACATCTGCTTCTGTAGTAAATCAGTTTTGATGTATTATTATAGTTTAAGTATGTAAAGAAAATATGGTTTCCCACATAAGTACTTAGAGAAGGAGGAATACTTTCGTAGCCTTCTAAAATTTTTTTCAGTGCTAGGGAATGAACCCAGGGTTTCTGCCCTTCCACTGAGCTAAACCCCCAGCCCATACAGTAGCCTTTTTAGATAATTGTGGATATTCTTTTTTGATATTATAGCAAAACTGTTCAGGCAATAGTTTTGCTTCCTCTGTGGAGTCTGAAATTGTATCAATGAGCTTTTTTTTTTTTTTTGCGGTACTGGGGATTGAACCCAGGGTCATTCTACCTCCGAGCTACGCCCCCAGCCCTATTTTTTATTCTTTATTTGGAAACAGGGTCTCACTAAGTTGCAGAGGGCCTCACTAAGTAGCTGAGGCTGGTCGAGAACCCAGATCCTCCTGTCTCAGCCTTCCAAGTACTGGGATTGCAAGCGTGGGACACCATGCCCTGCTAGCTTTTTGTATTCTAAAACACAGGCACAGCCAGGCATGGTGGTGCATGCCTATAATCCTAGTACTTGGGAGGCTGAAACAGGACAGCCTCAGCAAGTAGCAAGACTTTGCAGCAACCTAGTGAGATCCTGTTTCAAAACAAAACAAAAAAATAGGGCTGGAGGGTGTAGCTTGGAAATAGAATGCTCCTGGGTTCAATTCCCAGTAACCCCCCCCCACACACACACAATAAAAAATAGAACGTATGACTGTCTTGAATTTTGAATCAATCTTTTACCCATGCATAGTTCTTTTTCCTGAATGTTGGGTTTACTGAATTACTTAGATATTCCAAATGCTGGAATATTTCAGCATGTAGTTTTTTAAAAAATTGCATTTGTTAATATGATACCTAGTGTCATCAGAACTCAAGTTTTAAAAAGCTGTTGAATAGCAGTGATAGATAAAAATTTCCCAGAATTCTGATATTTTTCTTGCAAGCTCACATTTTATCAGCAACAAATGTTGTTAGTTGTTTCTTTCTTAGATTTGACCTTTTTATTCCAGAGTTATTTTGCTGAAAGAAATCCCAATCATAGCTCTTGGCTCTTCTTGCCTCCCCTCAAGAATAGAGTACAGTTTTCTTGTCTTAGCCAAGAGGACTTAATGATCTCACTCTCAGCATCCCCCTCCAGCACTCTTGACAGTTTCTAGCCTTTTTTCAGACTTCTACATTTTTTTTTAAAAGTAGGTTAAACAATACAAATGTATCATCTCTCAGTTCTGAAGTCTGAAATGGGCTCAAATCAAGGGGTTGCAGGGCTGTGTCCCCTTCCGGGGGCTCCAGGTGGGAACCCGTGTCCCTCTTCCTGCTCTCACAGGCTGCCTGCAGTCCTTGCCTCGGTCCTCTTACGTCTTCATGGAGTTTTGTTGTTGTTTTGTTTGAGACAGGATCTCTCTAGATTGCCCAGGCTGGCCTCCAAATCTTGATCTTCCTACCTCGGCCTCCTGAGCAGTTGGGATTACAGGTGAACACCACTGGCTGTCCCCGTACACGGTCAAAGCCAGCGACATGGACAGGGCCTTACTGATCCCTCTGACGCTGGCTCTTCTATCCTTCAGGACCACTGTGATCATACCAGCATGCCCAGAACAACCTACTCTCCACGCCAGCCCTGAGCACCTTTGTTCCCTCTGCCGCCTAAATATGCTGGGGACCTGGCATATTCACAGGACGTGGACATCTTTGGGGGCTACACTGTTGCCCTCAAGCATCTACAGCTTTGCAGCCAGTTCCCACTCTCTGGAACATTCCTTTCCTCCCTCCTTCTGTGCTTGACAAACTCGTCCTGCAAACACCATCTTGCAGACGCTATTCCCAGGTCTCCAGCCACTTTCTGTTCTGTCAAGACCAAGGCTGGCATGTGAACCCCCACCCTGGTGCCCAGCAAGGGCAGGCATCCGGAGGACTGTCTCCCTGCCGGCCTGTGAACCTGAACTCATCTGCCTTCTGTCTTCTCAGGGAACACAGAGCATCGGGAAATAGCAGTGTATTGAGCGTATTGACAATCAGGGACATTTGATCATGGGCTGTGTTTACTGTTGAATTAACACTCAGTTTCTTTGGTGTGCATAGCATTTCAGTTATGCAGAATCAGGTCCTTCTTAGAAGTTATTTCCTGAAATACTTAAGAGATCAGATGTAGTGATCGCTGTAGCTCGCTGTAGTGATCATGTGGTTCATGCGGAATGTGTATTAATCTAAAGAAAGATGAAGCAAATATGGAAAACGTTCAATATTGATAAACGTAGATGAGGAGTGTCGTTCGACTTGTCTGTACGTTTGGGCATTTTACGATGGAGAGTGGGAAGGGATGCGGCGTCAACGTGGGATGAATGTGCAGAAGGCGCTGCGGTGATAGAACCGCATCCACACAGCTGGGAATCTGACTGCTGTTACTCAACTCCAGCTGTTGATTAGCATCCTTCTGTGCATTTTTGGGGCATAATGAGACTCCTCCCGGCTTCACACTAGACGCAGACCATACTCAGGCAGCTTAATTAAGCCTCCGTGGCTCCTGAGTGAGTGCAGAAGTCTGCAAGTGTAAATGGTGAGGTTTAGAAGACAAAAGACTTGATGTCTCCTGCACTGGGGGCATCTTCCCTGCAGGCCCTCAGGCTGAGTTCACATCAGACACTTCCCTGGCCAGCCCCATCCCATTTCTTAGGGACTGCAGGCTACTCTAAGGGCACTAAGTACCAGTAGTCCAGTGACTTGTAGTCACTGGACTACTGGTACTATGGGCGAGTATATACTTGGGCCCAAGCGTCAGCTAATACAAGTGGAAGTGCTGCTTCGCCAGTGGTTAATTGTGTGGGCTGGAGTCTGGCTAAAGAAACCAGCCAAGGATTTCTGTCCCCGCTGATCTGGCTTCTCAATACCAGCATCATCAGGAGGACACGCTCCTCGCGGCCGCTTGCAGGGCCTCGAAGCTTGCTCACATCCACCTCTGTGCCTTGAGCTGCTGGACATAGCCTGTGTGGCACTTTTCTGTCATCCTCTGATGGGAGACTGAGGTGCAGTGGTGGGCTATCTGCCCGGGAGGTCATCTGGTCTGGTTTCCCTCATGCCTGGTCTGTGTTGGCACTGGGACCCTCTTGCCTCCCTGCGTGCACCCCATCTCCAAAGGCCTTACAGTTGGGGCGTCCTGCCTTTTGCTGGGCTTAGCCGAGTCATTCCTGCCTCTGCCCTCCTGGACTTGGGGCTTCAGGGGCCACAGTGAAATGTGTCTGACAGCTCTCCCTTGCTTCCTAGGAGCCGACGCCTATCTGACAGAGCCCTCCCGAGAGGACCCTCAGTGAGAAGGTGATCAGTCCTCACGTCCTGTTCCAGGTACAGCCGGCCTTCAGCAGCCCGGCAGGCGCTCTTCTCTTCTGTGCTGGGATATGGTATTCATTTCAGCCCAAGTCACTGACAAACTGTAGCCCTAAATCTTCATGTCCCTTCCTCCCTCCCTCCCATCCCCCCCTTTCTTTCTTTCTTTCTTTTTTTTTTGGCTATCCTGGGGATAGAACCCAGGGCCTTGGGCATGCTAGGCAGAGGCTCTTCTACTGAGCCCCAGCCCCAGCTCTGTTACGGTCGTCGTCATCTTCTTTCTTCTTTTTTCTTTTTATTTCGTGGTCCTAGGGATTGAACCCAGGGGCATTCTACCTCCGAGCTACACCCCCAGTCCTTTTTATTTTTTTCGTTTTGAGACAGGGTCTTGCTAAGTTGTTGAGGCAGGCCTTGAACCTGTGATCCTTCTGCCTCAGCCTCCCAAGTACTGGGATTACAGGCATGCGAAACTGCACGCAGCTTTTTTTTAAATTCCTAATGGCTATCCAGACGCACTGAGCCCTTCAGTCCACATTGACGCAGGAGAGAACAGGGCTGCCTTCCACTTCAGTGTGTTTCGTACACTCCTACATTTCCTTCAGGCAGAGCTCTAATGTCCTGCTGCTGGTAAGGCCTTCTGCCGAAAGGCCTGGTCACCAGGGCACGCCGCAGGGACAGGCGAGCTCCAAGCTGTCCCCTTCATTCCTGGTTGGTGCCCTGGGAGAGCTGGGAGGCTTCCTGCTGCGCATGTTCCTTGGCTGCTGGAGCCTGGGCGGATCTCAAGGTCAAGGGCCAGTTCCAATTCCTTCCTGCTGAAGAACTGTTCCTCTTGTCCTGTTTCTCTCATTCTTCTTACATTTATCACCTTTCACTTAACACTCTGTGGTGGCTTGTTCTTGGGTTTCTTTGCTGTAAGGATCTGCTGTAGGACAGGAAGTGAGTGGGGCCATGCACCTCACCCTCTCTTAAATAAGAGTAGCTGTTTTTTTATTTTATTTTCTGATTTTTATATTTGGGTTCAGCAAAGGATGTAGAAAAAGGGGTTTCATTGTAGAAATATTTTTTAGAAATATTGCTCTCACTATTTTCCATTAAACTTAAAAAGGTTTATTTGATATGGAGACTTAATTATTATCACTTTGATTCATCACAAAATACAGAGGTAAAGTTTTTTCAGTTTGGAGAGAGTAGGGTGTGGTGGGGAGGAGAGAGAGAGAGAGAGAGAGAGAGAGAGAGAGAGTGTGTGTGTGTGTGTGTGTGTGTGTGTGTGTGTGTGTGTGAAACGAGCCTCATCTGACCATTTTCCCTCTCACATTCTTAGTCATTTGTGGCCATTCACTTAATTCTGTCTGCAGCTATATTAAAAATGTACACATAATCAGGATCAGCAGCCCCCGCTTAGTGCTTAGTCAGAAGGACTTTGCGGGGGATATAGCCAGTGACCTCTGCCACTTGTGAGCAGCCTGGAGCGGGCTGCCTTGCCTGAGAATTAAGGGGGGTGGAGGAGGGCCCCTGTGAGCCCCGAGTTCCCAGGAGAATTAGGCCATGAGCAGCCACCTTGTTTATGAGGCTGCGGCAACCTTGTAAATGTCAAAGACTAAGGTACAGGATTGCCAGGTGCACTTTCCCTAGGACCAGAGGTAAAATTAGCTCCTAGCCAGCTGGGAGGTGGGTGGACGTTGTGCGTGGGCCGGAGCCACTGTGTGCTGGCCTTGCGGGCCTCCAGGATCCATGTCTTTCCTTCTCGTTTTAGGTGCTTATTTAGTAAAATGCTTAAATGAGAACGAGTTTGGTCCCTAGGCTCCCTCTTGCCGCAGCCATCGGATGTGTTTCTGCTGTCTTAGCAGACTGTTCAAGAACATCCTCCTTGTTACCTGACACCGGGACTGAGTGTTGATGCACCAGGGAAAAGCCTGACTCAGATCCCTGTGTTTCCTTGGGGTCAAAAAGTGCTGTCAGAGTGTGTAGGAGACGCCCTTGGGTGGTGGGTGGTCCTCGGGCACAGGTCCTGAACCTTCTCTCAATTCACAGCCAGAATCAGCCGACCAAACCCATTCTTGGGAGGAGATATAGACCAGGTGCCAGATGGTAGCAGTCAGTGCATCTCCTGGAGTGCACCTCCAGGTCACACCGCACTCTTGTATGTTCCTGGGTTTATCATGTTCTGCCTTCTCCGGCCATGAGGGCTTGGAGCTTCATCTGTTCTCCCTGCGCAGCACATAGTAGGAGGTGGAGGAGGATCAGGAGCACATAGTAGGTGCACAGTACGTGTTGTGCAGTTGGATGGTTGTAAATAGTCACTTGCTGCTTCTTGCTTTCTAGACTGAGCACTGTGAAGGCAGGGGCAATGTGTGGCACATCTTTTGTCCCTCCTGTAAGATCCTAGGATGGTGGCCCAGGATAGAGACACAACTTTTTTTTTTTTTTTGCGGTACCGGGGATTGAACCCAGGGGCGTTCTACCTCCGCGCTACACCCCCGGCCCTTTTTTTTTTATACTTTATTTTGAAACTGGGTCTCACGAAGTTGCGGAGGGCCTCACTAAGTAGAGAGAGAGAAAGAGACAGGGAGAGAGAGAGAGAGAGAGAGAGAGCAAGAGAGTTGAGGCTGGCTGCGAACCCAGATCCTCCGGTCTCTGCCTCCCAAAGTACTGGGATTATAAGCGTGCGCCACCACGCCCGGCGAGACACAACTTTTAAAAATGAAATAACAGCCATTTGACATATTCCATTTTTCCAGAAGAAGGAAATGACTTTCAAGTCATTCAGCCTTCACCAAGAAAAGATGACTTTATGATTTGAAAGTTAACCCTGCCATTGAAGCAGAGACCCTTAAAGAAATTCTGAGGCTCTGGGTTTGGGCTCCAAGAGGATTTCAAGAGAATGAGTGCACACTCAGCTATTACCACATGCAAGTGTTGGGCCATGAATTAGTCTACCACTGCTGCAACTTAACACACACCTATTTTCTCCCAGTTCCCAAGGGTCAAGAGTTCATGAAAGAGGCTGCAGTCAGCATTGATCGGGGCTTGGTTCTCATCTGGAGGCTCAACTGGGGAAAAAATTGCTTCCTAGAGCTCTCAGGTAGTTGGCCAAATCCATGTCCTCATGGCACAGGACCCGGGTTGACCTGGCTGACCTGGAGGCCGCCCTCACCTCCCAGAGGACACCTGTAGCTCGCTGCCAATGGGCGCTCCCAGCATAGCTCCTTGTTGCTCCGAGCCAGTCAGGAGGGGCCGCCAGCAAATTAGCCATATGTAATGTAATTAACCTTGGGAGTGACATCTTGTCACCTTTGCCATGTTCTCTGGGTTTGGAGCAAGCCCCAGGCCCCACTCACAGAGAGCACAGGTGATGGGGTCCTGGGCCACATTAGGCCATCGTAGATCACCCTTCCTGACTCCTTGAGAGGACGAGTTGATGGTTCCCATCTCCTGTCTGTTTTTGTTTAGAAAATTATTTTGGTCCTTTTTTTCCCACTACGGTCCTGATTTCAAGTCTGTTGAGGGTCACAGCTCTGTAGGTCCACTTCTGCTCCAACCAACATGAATGTCCCCTACCCTCACTGGCCTACCAGCGTGCCCAGTCCCACGTGAGGAGCTTGGGGAGTTAATTGCTTTTTGTGATCTGCCTTAGGATCTAACTGTAGTTTATTACATTGTGTAGGGAAATGTGGTCCCGAGTCGCAAATGACTTGCACCTCAATGAGCTTGTGGCAGGCAAGGTGACTTCACAGTAGGTTTTTCTGCGTCAGTAGAACCTATCCAGGGTACTTTGTAAGATAGAGTTGAAATGTCTGCTTTCAGCTTTTTAAGAATTTTTTTTAAAGGGCTGGGCATGTAGCTTAGCTGGAGGGCATGGTGATCTGTGCACTGTCTTCTCATTATCTGGAGATGTAGAGTCTGAGGGTCATAAAGCAGTAGCTAAAAAGCAGAGATTTAGCCAGGCATGGTGGCGCTTGCTTGTAAACCCAGTAGTTGGGAGGTTGAGACAGGAGAGTTTGCAGGTTTCAAGGACAGCCTCAGCATGTAGTGAGACTCGTCAACCTAGCAAGACCCTGTTTCAAAATAAAAATAAAATAGGGCTAGAGGTGTAGCTCAGAGGTAGAATGCCCCCTGGATTCCACCCCTGGTGCCACCAAACAAACAAGCAAACATAAAAATAAAAAGTGGAGATTTTTTTTTTTTTGCGGTACTGGGGATTGAACCCAGGGGCATTCTACCTCCAAGCTACATCCCCAGCCCTATTTTTCATTGTTTATTTTGAAACAGGGTCTTGCTAAGTTGCAGAGGGGCCTCACTAAGTAGCTGCTGCTGGCAGAGAACCTGTGATCCTCCTGTCTCAGCCTCCCAAGTACTGGGATTACAAGTGTGCGCTACCATGCCCAGTAAAAAGTGGAGATTTTAGTTATTCACTGTTTGGAATGTCGAGTTGAACATTGGCATATTTGAGGGTTCTAGGGTCAAGTTGGGGCAGCATTTTGGAGTGAGATTTGTGGCTGTGGTGTTGTACCAGGGCCTTCCATGGAAGCAAAGAAAGTGGTACAACCTGTGACATATGGTACAGTGCCGTCCATGTGACAACATGCCGAAAGAGCCGTCCCCTGGCCACACCTGTCCAGCATCGGGGTGCTTTGTCCCTCTCTGGCTCCACCTGGTCCTCCGGTGCCTCCTGGTCTTGGATCATTCAATCAAGCTGTGATAGTTAATCTAAGTTGTCAACTTGACCTGATCATGACACACCCAAGATTATGTGATTTTGGGTGTGTAACAGCAGATTAAAGAGAAAGCCCTGCCCTGAATGTAGGCAGCAGAATTCTGATAGGTGCGGACTTAGATAAAAAGGGAGAAGCGACTCGTGTGCGCGACTCGTTCCGAGGAAAGCAGATCTG